>APFE031257482.1:0-37646 GCA_000404065.3 Pinus taeda
TGAGCCAATGCTCGCCATCAATCAACTCAGGTTCAAGGGGAAGCAACCGACAGAGTGATTCATCATCCAGCTCCTTCGATTGCCAGCAAAAATAGCAACAAGAATTTATTGACATCGGCTTAGTTAGCTTTTCTGTTTTGTAGATATTTAGATTAGCATAGTATTTATAGACCCTTTCATGTATTTAGAAAGGGTCGTAAAATTTTGTAATAAGACTTAACAGACTGAAGTTTGCACTATTGTGCTTCAGCCTCTATTCTTTTATGAAACTCGACCACTCGCTTTTACTTTAACAGTGAAATTTCTTGATTCAATTGTGCACTACTATCGTTGATTTGAGGAATGTTTATGCATCGAAGTAGAAGCCATACATAGCGATTCATATCGGGAGTGGCTTGCTATTCAAATGGCATTTCTATCTTTTGTTTGGATTCATTCTGTGTATGTTATTTCACTGTATAATTATTCCTGCTACTGTTAATTGTATGCATGCACAACAACAGGAAATCTTACTCATGCCACTATTGGATGTTTAGATGATATGCCTTATTTTTAATCATGTATGCGTTAATAGTATGAATGTTTAAAGTCTAGTAGCATTGCTTTAATCGTTGCGCCTAACTACTTAGTACAGCATCTTTGACATGATTTTAATATCTAATGTTTATATAAATGCAGTCATCATATATAATTGTATTTGTGGATATAGAACATCAAAAGCTACGCTTTAGAAGTTTCAAAAATCGACCCGGGATGTTTATTACTTATATTTTTCAATAGTTTTAGTTACCACCTATCGCTACTGTTTCTACAAAGTATTCATCATCCCATTTATCTATTTTTGGGAAACTGGTCCCATTATCCCCAGTCGGAGCCACTACCCCAAACGGAAAAGGAGCTGCACTATGGTCCGGACCGGGTGGTTTCCCCCAATGTTTGTGCAACGATTTTCGAGGCATCAACATTTTTGGCGCTAGAAGGAGGGCCCCGACTATGAATGGCAAGAAAACCTAAACCCATAAGCCATTCTAAGAGTAATTCTCCCTCCGATTCTCCTAGTCATTCTCGATCGCATGTTGGTTCTCCAACGCACAATCAAGAAGAACAGGAATCAACTACCACTGCTCACACCCACCATTCCTCAGAACAATTGAGTCTTGAATCTCCTGAAGTCCAGTCTCTTATCCATAAACTTCAGACTTTCTCGATCTCGCCAAAGAGATCTGAGGTATCTCAAAGCAGTGCGACTTCGCAGTTCAATCTATCTCATCCGCTTACCAGACTGCAAAGTGGAAAACTTGGTATTGAACCCATTGAGTTCCCCTTGCCCGAAAGGAAAAGGGCTAAGAAGCACACTGAGGAGTCTGATAGTGGGGAACTTTCATCCACATCATCCATCTCATCTCCTCATCTGCAAAGTCGACCACCCATGCCTCCATTACATATTGTTGTTCATCAGGGAACAAAAGCCTCAACATCTCAATCTGTTCACCCCTCAACATTAGCTACCTCCCATACATCTGGAGCCCCAATAGTAGTATCAATCACTGGTACTATTACAATGGTAGATCCATGGACCAGGCCTGGCGCGGTCAATATGCCTGCGCCATTACATCCTTTACCGGATGCACCCAAAAAGTGGCTCCCTAAGTTCAACCCAGATGATGGAACTCAGGCCGAAGAACATATTAATAATTTCATGTTGTCGATTAACCTAAAAGGGGTAACGCAAGAAGATGTTGTTGTCCGACTTTTCCCTTATACTTTGCAAGGATCAGCAGGATCCTGGTACTTTTCTCTACCCTCTGGATCTATTACCAGTTGGGATACATGCCAAGAGCAGTTTCTTACTAAGTATGGAGATGATAGGTCTTTAGCAACCTTAATAAATGATCTCTCCAACTTAAGGATAGAACATAGGGAACCCATTAAAGAATTTAACGCTCGTTTCAATAAGCTCCTTAACAAAATCCCTACAGCTTCCAAACCAAGTGAACAGATACGAAGCGAATGGTATATCACTCCCCTACCTGCCAATATAGCTATTTTCGTAGATCGGGCTGGGAAACCTACCTTAGCAGAAAACATGAAAGAAGCACTTGATGTTGAGAAGCGCATCAATTCCTTAGAAAAGAAACCTGCCTTGGAAGATAGAAAAGCCAAAAAAGTTTCTTTTAAAGAGGACTCCAAGAAGAAAAGCCCAAAAGACCCATATGATATGGAGGGACTACAAAAGGTCCTGAAAACACTGTCCAATGAAATGATTGACATTAAAAAGCAGGTGGCCGAAACATCAAGTAAAAGACCTTTTAGGACTTACAAGAAAACAGAAACAAAGCCACCTAATGTCATATCTAATGCCGACTCAGACCAGGAAGAAGAAGAAGAAGAGGCAACCCTACCATCTGATGAAGAAGAAGAAGTAGCTGAGTGTCATGGAATGTGGGATTTCATACTCCCTGATCCTGATACAGACAATGAAGAAGAAGCCTTCCCAGTCACCACCAGGAGTAAAGGTACTCCTGAACCTGCCCAGGTAACTTCAAAGAAAAGGAGCGCAGGTGCTGCTACAACGAAGGAGAAAGTACCTCCAAAGAAACCACCTGCAGCAGTCCCTCAAAACCAACCCTCAACTCCCCCTTCTACTTCTAAGACGTTAGTGGTATCCGATTCCATGGAATACAATATTGTTGATGATATGAAAAAGACCAAAGCCAACATAACCATGTTTGAGCTTAGAAAGCTAAAGCATCAGCAAAAATTGCTCCTTAAAGAATTGAATGCTGTCCCTTCTACTCCTCTTCCTAGTTCAAAGGCTGCTAATGACTCAGGTCAGTCTCCTCCAGGTATGGTTGAAGCTACAGATTCAGTTCTAATTGGTGACAGGTCAAGCTCTCACACTCCACCATTTCTCCTAACCTATGAAATCTATAATAGAAACCTGCACAACTGTTTAATCGACTCAGGGGCATCTTCTAACATAATGCCAGCTTCGGTTTGCTCCAAACTGAACATCGAACCCTAGAAGTCCGCTATCCATATTGTTCAATTAGACAGGACTAAGGTACAGGTTGTTGGAGAAATTAATTCCGTAACCATTAGGTTGTCAGCTGATCCAAGAATAGTACAAAGAATTGATATCCTCATAGCTGATATACCTGAGTTTTACGGTTTAATTTTGAGCAGAGACTGGTCCGAAAAATTGCATGGGTACATTTCTACTGATTGGTCACACATGTGGCTTCCTTATAAAGGCAAGCCAAATCAAATAAAGATAGACCGAGAAAAACATATGACCCATATAGTCACCGACTTTGAACAGGAAAATCACCCTGTAGCTTTCAACAATAACATTTTGGGCAATTATTCGTCCGAGTCATTCTTTGGCAACTTTGTTGCCCAATCCTCCCCTTTCTCAGTTAATAATTTCACATCTCAGATTGAAAATTTTTCACAAACAGACAAGTCTAGATGTGTCAATGATTATGAGAATGCTGTAAATATCGCTGTTAATACTCCTTTATTTTGGTCTTTGTATTTTGATGGCTCTAAGTCTAATGAAGGCTCAGGAGCAGGATGCATTTTGGTTAGTCCAAATGGGGAAAGAACAATGTTGTCTTGCAGACTAGAATTCGAATGCACTAACAACACAGCCGAATATGAAGCCCTAGTTCAGGGTTTATATAAAGCAATCAGCCTTAAAGTGCAATAATTAAAGGTTCTTGGTGATTCTGAAATCATTGTTAAACAGGTTAGAAATGCAATTCATTGCCTTTCCAATCATCTAAAACATTACCAATCACTTGTGCAAGACCTAACTTCACATTTTTTAGCATTTAACATTTCCTCTATCCCTAGATCCCAGAATTCAGCTGCTGACTTACTGGCCAATGTAGCCTCAAGGCTCCTACCTTCAGAAGACTACAACCCTGATAGATTTTCTGTAGAGTTTATTTTCAGACCTTCAATTCCTGACAACATCACTAATTGGAGAGTATTTAATCATGATAATGATATTTTACAATTCTTGACTTCTGAAAAGTCCTATGACAACCAGATCATTGAGGAGGATGAACACGACTCCCAAATTAAAGAGACATCTCAAGAAAATGCAATCCCTAAGCCTGTGGTAAAACTTGAGGATCTTTATGATATAAAAGACAGGTTTAAACCTGTAACCAATACAAAGATCCAAAGTTCTACCCTAAGGTTTGAATTAATAAATTTGGGTACTGATCAAATTCCTCAGAATGTAAACTTAGGATTAGGACTTTCTGTACAAGAAAAAGAAGCATTTGTTAAACTGTTGAAGAAAAATAAACATGTTTTTGCTTGGAAATATGATGACTTAAAAACTTATGACACATCTATTATCCAGCATACAATCCCAATGCTTCCAGATCAAAAACCTATTCAACAGAAGTTAAGGAAAATACACCCCAATTTGGAAAGTCAGATTAAATCGGAGCTTAAAAAACTCCTTAAAGCCAAGATTATCTTCCCAGTCCGACATTCCAATTGGGTTTCTAATATGGTGTCTGTCAGGAAAAAGAATGGCGACATTCGAATTTGTATTGATTTCCGAAATCTAAACAGAGCAAGCTTGAAGGACAATTTCCCATTGCCTACTATGGAGCAAATACTCCAATCAATGGCAGGTTCTGAATTGATGTCTTTCCTAGATGGTTTTTCAGGATACAACCAAGTCTTGGTTCACCCTGATGACCAACTTAAAACAACATTTAGAACAAAATGGGGGACATATGCATATCAAAAGATGCCCTTCGGACTTATAAATGCAGGAGCAACTTTCCAAAGAGATATGGACACTGCTTTTAGGGGATTAATTAATCGATCAGTAGTCATCTATTTAGATGACATAACTGTGTTTTCGAAAAAGAGATCCAATCATTTACATGATTTAAATCAGATCTTTCAAAGGTGTAAAAGGTATGGAATCTCTCTAAACCCCAAAAAGTCATTCTTTGCTCTTGATCAAGGGAAACTCCTAGGTTTTATTGTATCTCGGGATGGTATCTATATTGATCCTGATCGGATCAAAGAGATTTCAGAGATCCCTTTCCCTCACAACAAGAAATCGACGCAGTCATTCCTTGGTCAGATAAATTTTGTTAAAATATTTGTACCTGATTTTTCTCATATTATTTTACCCCTCCAAGCAATGATTAAGAAGAATGCAGTCTTTAAGTGGGGATTAAGAGAAAAAGAAGCTTTTGATCAGATAAAGCAATCCATCATCAATGCCCCCTCCTTAATTACTCCAAACTTCTCTAATCCTTTCACATTGTACACTATCGCATCCGATACTTCATATGCAGCAGTACTTACCCAACTGAACGATCACAACTTGGAGGCACCTATCTCATTTTTTAGCTCAAATCTTCAGGGTGCCGAATTAAACTATTCTGATGTGGAAAAACAAGCCTTTGCTGTGTTCAAAGAAGTTAAACATTATAGACCCTTCCTCCTAAAAACCCACACAAAAGTAATAGTTCCTTTTTCAGCTGTTAGGCAACTATTAATACAAAGAGAACTGGGTGAAAAAAGGGCTAATTGGGTCACAGCACTTCAAGAGTATGATTTGACATTAGGCCAGCAAAGATTGTTAGAGGCCAAGGTTTTTGCAGGATATTGGCAGGAGCTTCCAACATTCCTGAATCAAGCGACACTGGTCCAACTGAAGAAATCAATCAGATAAGTGTCACTGATTCAGAATCTCAATATGCAGATTTAATATTTTATTTAAAAAATGGTTATGCTCCTCCTCATTTATCTTACAAAAGCAAAAGGGCCATCACATTAAAAGCAAAAAGTTTTTCACTTATTGATGATGTGCTTTTCAAAAGGAATTATGATTCTATTTTGCTGAGATGCCTTGAGAAAGCTGAAGCCCAAAAGGTGTTGCAGGAGTTACATGATGGACCAACGGGAGGACATTTTGGAGCTGACACAACAGCTCACAAGATTATTCATGCTGGATACTATTGGCCAACCCTTTTTAGAGACACCCATGAGTACATAAGGAAATGCCTTAATTGCCAAACTGCTAGTGGAAGACAACGAAAATCAGCTTTCCCTCTACAACCAGTTAACATTGAACAACCATTTGATCAATGGGGACTGGATATCATCGGGGAAATCAATCCACCTTCTTCAAAGCAGCATAAGTACATTCCCACTACTACCGACTATTTCACTAAGTGGGTGCAGGCGGTTCCTTTGAAGACAGCAAATTCTGAAGCAATCATTGAATTCATTAACCAATTCATTATTACCAGGTTTGGTGTTCCAACTGCTCTTGTATTTGATAATGCTTCTTATTTTTCAGGCAACTCTATGATTGATTTTGTTGTTAAAAGAAGATTTAAGTTAAAGTATTCTGCTAATTACTACCCTCAAGGTAATGGTTTGGCAAAGTCCACTAACAAAAATCTGATCAAAATTATCAAACGTACAATCGAACAAAATCATAGGAATTGGCATAAAACATTGGTTTTCGCATTATGGGCTGATAGAATAACTCAGAAGGCTTCCATAGGAACCTCTCCGTTCAATCTTGTATATGGAAAGGAAGCGATATTACCTACAAATCTCGTTCTACCCTCTTTAGCCCTAGTGCAATTCCTCGAACAAACTCCTTCCTCTTCGATTCAGCTCAGATATGATCAAATTCTCAAATTATAAGAAGAAAGAGATAAGGCCAAGGGTACCCATGCCAAGCATCAGCAAATCATAAAAGCAGCTTTTGATTCAGCCTCATCAGGGTCAAAACAATTCCAAGTTGGCGATTTAGTTTTGAAATGGGATAAAGCCCATGAGGACAAAGGTAAACACACCAAGTTCCAAAAGTTTTGGCTTGGACCATTTCATATTTGTGAGAAAATAGGCCATTCAACCTTTCTATTGCAAGATTTAACAGGTGTGAGGGAGTCCCTCCCCGTAAATGGCCTAGTCCTTAAAAAATTCTTCAATTGAGAAGGTAACCCCTTCTCCCTTTACTTTCATAGGATTTCTTAGTTTGTAGGTTTTTAGAAAATAAAGTTTTAAGGCATATTCTATTGACCTTTACTACATTTAACTAGTTGTCTCATAGAACTATCATGAGTACTTGCTTTCAAACAATAGAATTTTTGACCAAAAAGGAATACTTTTTGGGAAATTAGATGTCATTTGTATCCTAAAAATCACAGATTAAGCCTGATCAATTCCTCCTTAGAGCATAAAAGCAATAAAGATCATTTATATTTTCAAATTCGTCCCAAATGATTATTGATATTAGGAATAGAAGTCAATTCAATATCAGCATCTTTAACTCCCAACCTGTCATCCATCAATTCTCAAAGAAGTGATTGTCCACCCCATTCATTAAAGATGATGATTTTTCAGAGTGTAATTATAAAATATAAAGATATTAAAGATAAGAGGTCTTATCATAAGCCTGCTTACCACGTTCATAGGGAAATAGCTTAGCTGACATTACCAATACTGTCTACCAAAACAGGGTAATGGCTTGAAATCTCAAGACAAGGAGTCTCATCACGAGCTAGCTTGTTCAGTTAGACTACTACCAGTGAGTGGAATTGTCAATAGCTGGCCACCAAACCAGGACAATGACTTTTTATCTTATAAAAGAATTCAGAAAAAGAAAAATGAACAAAATATGAAAATATGTTTTAAATTCATTATGATAATCACACTCTTAATTGGATGGGACAATGGACAATCACATGGTTAAAAGGTATCCCTGTCGAGACTATAAACGTTTGCTGGCAGCAGAGGCTCTACCTATGACAGACGAGTATACTATAAAAGCTGATTTGGAGAAACCTTCCTATTTCTACTATTAAAAACCAATCAAGGCCTATTTGAAACTTTAAATGTACCAATCTAAAATGAGCAAAAGGAGGAAGTTATCAAAATTATTTCTGTAATATTCAGAATACATAGATACCTAGTTATATCAGAACTTTCCTTGCAGTTGAAATTCTATTTCAAAAAAGTTTTAAAGTATTTTGATTTTTCCAAAGATAACTGGTTCTCCCAGTGAATCGCCAATTGTTGTGCCTTGCAAACAACCCCCCATTTCATATTATTTTTATTTACAAAACCATTAAAATATGAAATGGGTCCCTCTGAAAATAAAATTGATGTCAAAACTCTTACGTTCCAAAATCCAACAAATCAAAGGAGCGCTTTATAAAATCACCCTCAAAAGCAATATCTCTTTAAAAAATGGAAATAAAGCAAATATGTGTTTATTGCGATAAAGCGATCGCAAGATCGCATATCGCAATAACATAAAGGATGCACCAAGCAATCAAAAGCCTCCCCCCGACCCGATAAAGCTATCGGCGATATCGCAATCGGAAATCCCCTTGTGCACCACTAACGCGCCCATCATTAAAACCCCGACCCGATAAAGCTATCGGCGATATCGCAATCGGCAATTCCCTTATGCTGCAAACATTGCGCACATGCCTTTCCCCGATGCGATATCGCAATCGACGATCGGCGGCTCCCCCTGTTGAATCCTTAATGCGCATAGGCCTTTCCCCGATGCGATATCGCAATCAGCGATCGGCAACACTCAAAGCATTCTCAAAACTACCCACGCGCCCCTGCCCGATCCGATAAGATAAAGCACAATTCTCAACGAAAAGCCGTTAAAGTGATTGGAAAGCCCGATTTAATGACAATTAAGGCATAATCATCTCCGCTCGGCTGCCAGTACGCCCATTGCATGATTTAAAAGATCTTTCGACAAATATTGCACTAATGAGCATTTATAAGGTGGCAGGTCCTACACGAACCCTTAATGAATCCATACCCTCAGATCTGCCTATAGATCGTATCCGCGCTGTTTTAATAAAAACAAAGTATATCAACGTTCTTCTTTCTATTTTACTATCAGTTGTGAGTTTCATTGTTATCTCAGTGTTACGCCAAAACCACCTCTCTATGCAGAATACAGATTTTAAAAGCAACTCAGGCATAATGGGTAAAAAGAAGAAGAAGGTTGCAGGCATTATCAATCCACCAGCCGCGCCACAACCAATAGTAAACAACAAGAAAGGTCTGATATCAGACACAACGTGCGCAAGCCTTGCCAGAACAACTTGGCAAGGAACTTATGATTTGTTAGAAGCTGAGAAACCAAAGCAGGTGGTAGAGCAAGCTACCGCAGATTCATCGAAAAAATCAGAGTGCACTCTCAAAGACTTGGCCGATTCCTTCCTCCATAGGATAGCGGCAAGGGAGCAAATGCTTCCATACACCGATGTTATCAAATGGGCAATTGAAGAAATTCCTATCACCGGCATAACTTTCGTCGCAAAAGATGGAAGGATCTTTGGATCTTTCAAGCCAGAAGATTTGAGGCAAATGTATCATTTGCCTATGCCAGAGAAAGTATACAATAGCGCATTTCTGGAGAAATTCGCAAGTGAGAATGAGATTGAGTCTGAACCCATCAAAGATTGGAGGCAGAATCCAAATAAGCACAAGCATGAATCCTCTGGTAAGTACTCAGTCGACTCTTTGTGTTCTCCTTACTGCTATGCCGCTATAATGATGTGTAGATTATGGGGTTTGCATGATTCTGCCATTTTTACTATCGAAATGGTTCCCCTCATGGAGGCGGCAGTTAACAGTTGGATTATGGATTGGGCTACTATCCTTTCGGATAAGCTTGCCCTGGCTGTTAGTGAATTTAGGAATAAAACCAGAGTCACCGAGAGAATAATTCCTCCGTTCTACTACAGCGCTTATATTTTAGATACTTTGTGTTTTAATTCTGAATTCCCCATTCTTGATTGGAGGTGGACCGCACAGGATCCCTCGCCCATCCACATTTACCATCGCAAGATGTGGAAGTCATCTCATAAGAATCACTTGTACCAAATTTGTAATGGTTTCATGGTTCCTGTCTATTATGCAATTTTTGATAAGCCCATCCCAAGGATCTCCTACCTAGCCTCTTTTGACCTGTCGGCAGTAGGTAGTTGGTTTGGGGAAGAATATTTTACTTATGTTAGAATCTATGGAAGCCAAGCCAATCCCCATGTCCTCCCCTTATATGTCCCTGACAAACTGCTAGCAAGGGAGATTGCATACCAAATTACCGCTAAGAGTACCACACAGACTCTTAAGCAGGAGAAGAAAAGGGGCTGGCCTACTTTTCCTTTTAGATGTGGAGTCTTTACCCTGCATGATTTAAAACATGCAGAAAAAGAAGCCTTGAAAATTCAAGCTCTAAATCTTCCTATAATCCCGAATAGGGCATATGATCCGAACAGATATGCATATGCCGCTCTAGAACATGCCAAATTATCAACATTTGAGCATAAAGAGGATATATTCGATGATGTTTTTGCCTCAGCCGAATCAATAGGTCATGCTAAAGAGCTCGCCAAGAGAAGATATAATGACGAAGGGTTATCTGAGTTTAATAAGCTCAGGGAGCAGAGGTTGCAAACTCTGCCCCTAAACTTATTAATGCCGACCCAAGCATCGTCAAGCGAGCCTGGCCAGCAACAAAAGAAAGAACCCCCTACTGCAGGGAAAAACAAAAACAGTGAGTAGGAGGAACTACAGAAGAAAAACCATGAAGAAAATCTGAGGAGAGAACAACAAGAGCGTTTAAGGAAATAAAAAGAAGAACTCTTAAAGAAAGAGCAGGCAGAGCGCTTGAGAAAGAAAGAGGAAGATAGACAGAGAAAGGAAGAGGAAGATAGACAGAGAAAAGAGCAGGAAGACAACCAGCAAAAGAAGCAGGCAGAGATGCGGCAGAAGGAACAGGAGCAGCAAGAGAAGGAGAAACAAGAACAACTGTTAAAGGAGTCCCAGTCCAAACAAAACACCACCGATACTAATAAGGGTGTTGTCACAGACCCCGAGCTGCAAAAGGAATGGCAGCATTTTAGTACCATTATCGGTGGAGGAAAGGATTCACAGAATACCGAGACTCCTAAAAGCAGCAGTATGCAGGATGAAAACTCATCTCAGGCTTTGAGCAAAGCCAGCGGCCCACCCAAAACTATGAATGTGGAAATAATTCCAAAAGGTCCTAGCGACCAAATCTCTCTCCAAGTAGAAGACATTCCTCCGTTAAACGTCTTCTACAGCCCAAGACACAGAGCCGTGGTGAAGCGATCACAAAAGAGGCAAAGGCTTGATCAACCTTCCCTCTTTCCCGACCAAACAGTCATGGGCAATATAGTATGGAAAGAGAAAATGGATCCCTCTGATGATCTGACCAAGCTGTCACAGTATGCCGGAGCTTATTCAGCTGCCACCATCAATAAGGCATCAGAGGTAAGTCTTTTGCTAAAGACTAAAGACCAGGAGATTTCCACGTTGCAGGCGGAATTAGCGGATATTAGACAAAGGGCAATACAAGCCGAGGGGAAATTAGCGGAACAACAACAACAGACAGTACATACAAGTGAACAGCTAGCGGAACAACAGAAAATAAATAGCCAATTGATGCAGCAATGGGAGGAGGAAAAACAGAGGATCAACCAGGCAGCCATCCAGAGACAAAATGAATTGACAGAAGCTTTGGAGCAACTAAAAGTGGCAAATGAGCAATCTTTGATGGTTAAGGATGAGCATATCGCTCAAATTACAGCACAGTTAGAAGCTACCAAGGGAGATGCGCAGATAAAAGAATTCAAAAAGGAGGCAATGCTAATCAACAAGGCGCTTGTAGCGCAAGTTAAACTCTTGGCTCAATCCCTCTCTCAAGCGGAACCACTCTGCGAGTTAGCTACAACTGTAAATGAGCAGGTAGAAAAGGCGAGAGACGACTTGAATCAAGCCGAAGAAGATATCACAAACTACCTTGAATGGCAAGATTCAAAGTCAGGAAAGGAATCCAATTTGCCTAGGATACTGGAGGTCCATAAAAACATATTGTTTACAGAATGGCAAACACAGGTATTAAAAGTAGAAAGGGCAGCATCAAGATGTGCATTAACTGCTGGTAATTTGGCTGATCTAGTAAATGATACTCTCTATCTAGCCAATATGATTTCCCAATGTACGCCCGGGAAGATTACTACGGCAAACACATTGGAGCAGACGTGCTACCCAGATTTAGAGAGCAAATGAAGGTCAATTGCCGGGATCGACACTTTAAACATAGAAGCATATTGGCGGTTCCTAATCAAACCTCATGAGCAACGATCTGCCCTCAAATGCTTGACCGATGCCGTTCAATGCATGATCCCCGACATCTAGGACTCCACATACGCGGCCCAGCTCAGCTCCCGGCTCAACAAACCCCCTGAAGTTGAGCCAATGCTCGCCATCAATCAACTCAGGTTCAAAGGGAAGCAGCCGACAGAATGATTCATCCTCCAGCTCCTCGGATTACCAGCAAAAATAGCAACAAGAATTTATTGACATCAGCTTAGTTAGCTTTTCTGTTTTGTAGATATTTAGATTAGCATAGTATTTATAGACCCTTTCATGTTTTTAGAAAGGGTCGTAAAATTTTGTAATAAGACTTAACAGACTGAAGTTTGCACTATTGTGCTTCAGCCTCTATTCTTTTATGAAACTCGACCACTCGCTTTTACTTTAACGAAGAAATTTCTTGATTCAATTGTGCACTACTGTCATTGATTTGAGGAATGTTTATGCGTTGAGGCAGAAGCTACGCATAGCGATTCATATCGGGAGTGGCTTACTATCCAAATGGTATTTCTATCTTTGGTTTGAATTCATTCTGTGTATGTGATTTCGCTGTGTAATTATTCCTGCTATCGTTAATTGTATGCATGCGCAACAACAGGAAATCTTACTCATGCCACTATTGGATGTTTAGATGATATGCCTTATTTTTTAATCATGTATGCGTTAATGGTATGAATGCATAGAGTGTAGTAATATCGCCTTAATAGCTGCGCCTAACTATTTAGGTACAGCAATCTTGAATAATTTAATATCTATGTCTATATAAATGCAGTCATCTATATAATTGTATTTTTGGATATAGAACATCAAAAGCTACGCTTTAGAAGTTCAAATAGATTCCCGGGATAGTTTTATTTACTTATATTTATGTCAATAGTTTTAGTCATTCACCTATCGCTACTGTTATTTACAAAGTATTCATTCATCCCATTTATCTATTTCTGGGAAAATGGTCCCATTATCCCCAATCGGAGCCACTATCCCAAACGGAAAAGGAGCTGCACTAAGGTCCGGACCGGGTGGTTTCCCCAATGTTGGTGCAGCGATTTTCGAGGCATCAACAAGGCGGAAGAGGGATCCTGACTTATTGAGAGCAGGAGAGGTTGTTCCTTTAGAGAAGCATATAGAGACTTTTAATTTAGGTTTTCTCGTTTAGATTTTTCCCCTTTTCCTCTTATATTGATTAGATAAATATCAAAATACAAAAACATAAGAACCAAGTGTGGCATAAGGTTTCCAGAATAGAAACAAGGATCCTGGTCTGACAAAAACACTCCTTATGGACATATCGTATTTTCCTATCGGAACTTCATCAGCCAAAAGATTTGACCATAAATAAAGAAGGAGGACTGAAGTTTAGCCAAATGTTATGGTGTCACAAGATTCTTTTCAATTCATCCACATGCAAAGAAGCCATAAAACACATTCACACGATTCTTATTTACACGAAAAAAAGACAAAACAAGACCAACAAAAAAAAAAAAAATAAATAAACTATGTACATAGGGCCAGGCACAACCCTAGATCATCATTGAAAATAATGTTTTAAGTCTTGGCCATTAATAGGAAGTGATTCAATCCTCTTGTCTAGTGATTGTAGATGATGTGTGTGTTGGCTAAGTTTTTCATATATGGTGAATGGTCTGATCCACAGGGATTGGAACTTAGTGTTTTCCTTTTTCCTCATGGGATTTTTCTCACTTCAAGACTAAGTCACCCACACTGATTTCATTCTTTCCAGTAGACTTCTCGTCGAACCACCTCTTGATATGACTCTAGTGAAGTGAGCATTTTTCTTTTTCTTTTTTCCTTTCTTCCTACAACTTGTGAAGAGTGTCTATCCTACACTGAACCAAGAAGCATGGATTGCCTTAGGATTCTTGTGAAAGTTGGAGGAAAATCAAGTAGATGTTCGGGGGTAGGATGGCTTCTTTTTTGTACACCAAGAAGTAAGGAGATGTGTTCAGAGAAGGTTTTGGTGTGACTCAGTTAGCCCATAGAGCATTCACTAAAGTGGAGTGCAAGTTCCTTTGTTAAAAGAAAATGGTCTTCTTGATAATGCAAATGAGGTTTTTGTTTGTAGTCTCAACAAGACCATTTCCCTGTGGATAGTAGTTAGATGAATGTTTCAATACGATTTCATTTTCCAAAGAAAAATCATATAATTTTAGCAATGAGAAATATGTTTCTTTGTAAAAAAAAGTGAAGCTGGGATGCCAAACCTGGAGATGATATTTTGCTTAAGGAAGCTGATCAATTCCTAATCATTAACTTGTTTGAGTGGAACTACTTCTATCCACCACATAAAGTAGATTATAGCAGTGGGGATGTAGCAGTGCAAGTTTGATGAATGCAGCAAAATATCACTAATAATATCTAGGACCAATTATTAAAATGGTTCTTCGATTGCGATAGGCTGTAATAGGGCAAATGACCTGTTTCCTCTTTCATCACACCTTTGACTGACTAGACACTTGCAAGCATAGGCGTAATCATATTTGAATAATATGGGCCAATATAAACTTAACCGCATAACCTTGTGAACAATTGTGTTACCTAAAAATTGTCCCCCAACTGGTTCATCATGGAGATCACGTAGTATTTTCTCTGAGTTGTGCACTTCCAAGCATATGAGAAAAGATCTGTTATGGCGCTTCTTGAAAATCACCCCATGCACCAATTGATAAGTTGTTGCTTTGAGTATGAGTTCCCTCTTCTTTTGTGCGAATAAGTGAGAGGGAAAGGTGCCATCCTCAAGATACTGATGCATCCACGTACTAAGATTTCACAGTGGTAGTGGAGGAAGCTCGGTCAACATTGTACATTTTGATTTGATGCTACCAACCAGATGAATCTTATTCTTTCGCATATACTAGTTTTGTTTCTATTCAACATAGACCGTGGCCCTTAATTATATGAACTGGCCTGAATTCTAAGTCATACTGCTAGAAACTAGTCATCCAATTCACTTTTCTCTCTCCCATCTTTTGTTGAACAAACAATAATCTCACTAATGGGTGAGGCACAAAGATAATGCAATTGTCCTTTAAGAGATAGCGATGAAAATGTTTCATTGCCTTATAAAATGCGTATGCCTACCTATCAATGGTGGGGTAGTTGAGTTTGGGTCCCTGAAGGCTAGCGCTCATGAAAGTTATTGGCCACTTATTATTCTGGTCATCCTTTTGAGTAAGCACTGCAACAACAAAAGTATCAAAAGCAAAGGTGTAGTGCAGAAAATATTTGCTGAAATATGGGTTATACAAAGGAGGTGCTTTTGCAATAGCTTTCTTAATATGGGAAAACATATCTGACCATTGTCTACAATATTAGCTTCGTAGATGATACACGGTAGTTATACTTGTCCTAGGTGTGATTCAAGTTGCAAAAATCTACATAAAAAGTAGATTTCCATAAAATTCTTTCTTTCGAGGACCATATTTGATACCCATGTAGAATGTCACACTTTATATATGTTTCAAGCATCCAACAACTTCCTTAACTCCCTTTGAATCATAGGCTCAAGCATTGGGTGCACCTTTCACAACTTATATTGGAAAGGCTTGGCTCCTCCTTTGATTGGAATAACATGTGAGATTATTCATGTGTCATAAGTTTTAAAATTGTCATACGTCCATGGGAAAACATCTCAGTACTGATTGAATAAGCAAATGAAATCTTGCTACTCCTATGGTGTACAACAAGTACCAATATTGAAAATCCTCATTTTCTTTTTTGTTCCAAGATTTATTTTCTCATGTGACAACGTTGAACTATGGGTTTTTGCATTAACATGCCCTCAAAAGTGATTTTGTAGGTCATACAACTTCTCAAGTGATACATGCCTTTTGGCATAGGCTTTCCCTTGTTTCCATGGGCTACATCCTGTAACACTTTCTCGTGCTCACATTCATCAATAGATGTGTCCTTGAATACATTAGCATTCACCATAAAGGACAATATCTATTGGCCATCATTAAAATTGTGTTAGTTATATTGTCAGGGATAGATGGTTTATAAAGAATCTCTATAGAAAAATTGTCCCTAAGCGGTGATAACCTAACAATAACATTTTCTAATGCATTATAGATGCATTAAACATTGTAAAAATGGAAATAATATTGAAAGTTTGGAAATGAGAAATAAAATGCCATACCTCTTGTTGATAACCTTTTATATGAGGTGACACATAGTGTATAGTATCACGTAGTTGTCGTATGAAAAAATCTAAGTTACATACGGCTTTGAGGATTGCAACATTGAGGTTAATGGATATTTTCAAATCTAAGATGAGTGCTTCGTATTTTGTGGTGTTATTGATGCACTCAAGTTACAAGTGGTTGGAGAATAGATGTTTCCTTTGTCGCAGGTCTATTAAAACACAACTAGCATGAGAGCCCTCCCATGTCTTAGAATCATCTAAATATAGTGTCCAAACATTGTATGTACAAGGACTATGTATAACATTAGAACTACTATTACTACTAGTACTAACTATACAAATTTCATTTTCACCAGCTGGACTAGGAAGGAGTTCCAACTGTGTCTTAGGTGGGACTGGGGATGGCTGAGAAAGATAGCACCCCGGATCAGTTTCAAGAAAGAAATTTCAAAAAATAAGACCCGCGAAAGCAACTGGCTAATTTTTTCCTTCGAAGAGAGTAACCATGTGTTTCATGTATGGTTATGAATTCACTTGGATTTGATTGTTCCCATCGTTGTACGTAAGATAGAAATGTGACTAGTCCATACAAAAATACCGCTGTAACTCGCTGGATTAGTCTATGCTCAACAATATACTGTACGCTTTCATAATGTACACAATTACTATATTTATACATTAGTGAACTTGTTGGTCATATGATAAGAAAATAAGCACATTTCCGAGTTCACTAATCACATGGACAAGAGTCTTATCTAGCTAAATGATATATGCATCTAATTTATCCCATTTTACATTGATTTTATTTTCTATAGATAAAGGCATTATGTTTACAGATGCACCAAAATCAACTAAGCAATTGTGCACATTATAATTAAAAATTTCAAATGTTAACGAAAATAGATGGCATAATGTGTTTGCATCTAGCATTAAATTATTAAGTACAGATTCGAGGGAACTAGAGGACTTACGAGATCCCTTTTGTGAAGAAGCATCATTACCTGAGGCAAACTATTCGAGTGCGTGAACAAGTAGTTCTCATTGGTTCACAATCATTTTAAATTTGAAGAGTGAAATATTCACAAGATATTTCTTCATCTCATAAGCTATGTTATAATCCAATTCGGGAGATGTTTCCAAAGTGTTTGGAGGATTTTATTTATCTACTACTTCTGGAATGACAAGCTTACTTGTGCTGTTCGTAGAAGTATTTTTTGTTATAGTTGCATTGCCAAATTCTCTCTCAGTGTTATGGGATGAGTTGACGAGAAGTCTAATCCTTATCGACAAGTGCTCTTTCAACTTCTGCCTTGTCACTTCTAGTACGGATACTGGCCTTTGGCTTCTTAACTTGTATTGACTATTCTTTTGTTGAGTCGAGGCCTCACCCAGTGGTTGTTCTTCGACACTCTTCTTCTTAGTTTTGAAAACACAACTAAGAGTTTTCATTGCATGCCTGAAATTCACAGTTTATTCAACAACAAAATTCTCTTCCTTCTCTTCTGCCAGCCCAATTTGGTCATCTGAAAGTGCTCTATCAATAAAATTCACAAAAGGAGTTCATGTTGTGGTTCCATTGTAGACATGTTTTTTTCTAAATGATACTCTTCATGGAATTGATCCATGGCCATACTCTCAACATTCAACACAACATTCGAGATTTGTGCAGACTTGGACAGCTGGTTGCTACTACTACTGGAGTTCACAACCCTTCTTAGAAGGTGGTATTGCTTGACCTTTGCCTTAACTTTGCCAATTCATTGGACAAAAAAATGATGGTGTAGGTCAAGATCTCAAGATCAATTTCTTCTTTCTCCTTGGCCTTACTTGTGGATGTCTGAGACCTTTTACCCATGTCTTTGGAGTCCTTTGTTGGTTCATCATCTGTGATGACTCTAATCACACGCAAGTCCTTTTCAACCACAACAATTTCTTTGTAATTTTCATCTAACGTTGGTTTCACAATTCTTTTCACAAATTGCACAATTCTCGTTGGTAAGGCAAATCTGTAATAATCAATGGTGATGAAGTCATACAGTTTTATGTTTACCGAAAATTTATTCAAGATATGGTTAAATCTCTGATTGAAATCTTTCAATTTCTCTTTCTACTCCATCTTAAGACTTCCCATCTCTCTTAAAAGCATGACAAAGGTTTTATCATCAACAAATTTCTCAAGAAAAAATTTCTTAAAACCCCTCCAATTGTAGATTGGGTTCAGAGGAAGGATGCAATACCATACAACTTCTCCGCCATCTAAGGTACAAAAAGAAAGTCTATATTAAACATCATCATAATGTACCTCAAGCATTTGTAGATGCAGGTAAAAGTTATCTAGGTGGTCCTCCACCTTCACTACTTTGTCAAGGTCATACTTTGTTAACCACTTCTCCAGGCACCTTAGCATCTTGTGTAACACACTTGACAATGCAAGTGTGCCTTGAGTCATTGAGTCCAAATCTTGGTCTTCCATGTCCTCATCATCGTTCTCCTCCTCTTTGCCAAAATTTGATGGGTCTTCTTCTTCTTCCTCATTGCCTAACCCACGAGAAGTATCTTGTAAGAGTACCACCTTATCACTGTCACCATTGTTGAAAGATGGAGGCCTTTCTTCAGAGTCTACTAACTTGTCAAGGGTGGCGATAACCAAGTATTCAAATGTTGAAACCACTATCCCAGTGGGGGTGGTTCGGTTCTTCTTTGGAAAATATGGAAGATTATGTACTTCAGATATCAATCCAATAACTCTTGCAAACTTACGGGTGATAGGGAGAATGGCTCGGATCTGGTCATAAGAGATATCATAAGTTTGTACAATCTACAGCTGATAAGGACTACCAACTTTAGGAATATGCGTAGGGGAGGTGCTTGGAATATTACTTCCTTGACCAGAGGAAGTAGGATTTGAGTGGGTGAGGTTTTCAACCATAAAAATCTGGCTACCCTCCTTCAAGCGCCAAAAATGTTGACGATGCTAGACTTGCCAACATTCAAGGGGTCTCCCTAATATATGTTCCCAATCAGACCTCACACCATTTGGAATAGGATCCTTATCCAAAATATGGCCTGGTTTTCGATTTATTAAAGATTTTCCTTGGATCTAACTATTAGCAAAAGAGAGGAATGAAAATCTTCCTTTGAAAAGCGAGTGTGCTTGGTGAGTGTTTCATTGTAAGTGTGTCAAGTTTCTTCTACTAGAGAGGGAGAAAATAAAGTAATCCAATAAGAGAGAGGTAACAATACCACCCTAGTAGAGACATACGTAACCAAGAAATATTCATCTAACATCCAACAGAATAGTCCACAAATATGTGACCTTCATTACAACCAATAAACAAGGGAGACCTATCTAATATCCAAAAGAACAGTCCACAAGGATGTGACAACAATAGTAACCATTACAACACATTCTCAATATGATAAGTACTACAATAACCGAAATAGTTCAACTACTTTAGCATAGATGAAAGAAAACATGAATTACAAACATCTACATAATAGTCTTACAAATATTGATAATCCATGTATGAAGAATGCACCGGCTATGAGGCTTTTGAAGTTAAGTAAAAGCTCCAAGAATGTGTACAATGAACACCACTAGCTCTAATAGTGGAGCATTGGAGCCACTCCTTTCTCCCCAAAAGAAGTAGCTTGTCTCTCTAATTCCTTGTAGAAGGAGCCAAGGTGGAAATTCCTTTGCTCATAAAATGAGGGTGTATATATAACCAATGAGGTGATGGTTCACCTTCCTTGTGACTCTTTGACTACCCTCATGAATCTTTGACTTCCTATCACTTTCAACTTTACATGACTCTTTAAATTATGAATGTGTCCCCTGGACTTCCACTTTACAATACATGGTGAATAAGTAATTACATAATCCACAATAATGATGTGGCATATCATGAATCATGGCACTACAGACATGGATTCTATGATGACATGGAAATGTCAAGAAATTCTTGATGCTCCTTGCTATGTGTCTTCTTGAGTATGCTCTTTTGTTCACCACCATATGGCTTAGAGGTACAAAGTCTTCACTGATATAAATTCATGAGTTGTGATCACAAACTGGTGTCCCTCTTCATTCCTTTAGCATGTTTCCCTTCTTCATCTCCTTCATCATCATCCTGTCATGGTATGGTAAGGTACCTGCATCTGCAATTCACTCATGACAAGACGAAATCATTCCGATAAACCCTCAGTCTAAGATAGAACATGTTGATCCATTGACTGAACTGGAACCGTATTGCAGGTTGGGAGAGAGGCTCAGTGACGGAAAAATTTTATAGCTCAGGAGCTATGAGGTGAAACTTGAGACTTGAGATTACATAATGCGTAGTTCAGGCTAGACTGAGTAAGGGACTTCGCAGTGTCAGAGGACAATGTGACAGGATGAGGGGATGTGCACTAGTTTAGTCTATTGTGTAGTTTCAAAAGGAAAAGGAGGTTGGGTAGCTATGAAATTACGTTTTTTAGGAGCTCAAGGTTTGAGCTTGAGCTCAAAGACTACGTAATGATCAATTAAGGCCGAGATGAAGGGTTGTATTGATTAATTCTGGGGGCCAAGGTCCAAGCTTAAGAATTAAAACTACGCGGTGCACAATCCTGGGAGGCAGGAAATGCACATTGTGTAGTTTCAAGGAGCAACACTGCATCTTGTGGGTTGGAACTACACAATGTGCAGTTGGGGAAGGTCGAATGAGACTAAGTTGTTGGGAAATTTATGAAAATTGGCTATGAGATCAGTGAATTGATGTAATCATTGACATGACTTGACTATGACCACACACTTAGAACACTTGATGACACAAAAATATAGATCATCCATGACACATGAACCACACATTTCCCTCAGTGCGACAACTTTGTGATGGCTTATGACAAGTGCGGCACCAAAGATACTTTTTATGACGACCATGATGACACTTGTGCGACAATGCTTAAAAATTTGGGAATGAGTGTGAAGGATGTTTACATGGTTAAATCAACTCATTCACACAAATCTAACCCCTTGAAACCACCAAATCAATCTTATACACATTATGTGATAGCTAACATGCAAAAATACAACATTTTTCCTTTCTTACAAATGGGACTAGCCTAAACCAAATTTCAGAGCCTACCTTGGTCTTGTATATTTTCTTCGCAAACATTGAAGGCCATAATTTTGGAGGGAGCTATAGTAGCGAAAAAAAACTTCATGTATATGATGTTTAGCCTTGGATTTGTTCCAACATATACATCATTAATTTTAAAGTGATGAGCAAATCTATGGGTATAGTTTTTCCTAGGACAACCTTCACTTTGTCTTTCTTTGAATCTGACATAGTCATACATTCCCCTTTATGCATATAGAGGTAGTTATTATTAGGGTATCTGCAATGCATTGAAATTAAATGATTTTTAATGAGCCGAAGATTATATGAAATTCCAACTATTTATATATTAGCATTGTCTGTAGAATTCACTGCACTAGTAGGAAAAAAATACCAATGATTATTCCTAATGAATAACAAAATGAAAGATCAAATTACATGAGTTTCAATGAAGGCTTGTGGATAAGTTGTATAGGAATCACACAGGTGAAATTTTTGTTCTCTGTAAACCAACACCATGATGGTAAAAAAATTGTTATAAAATATTGGTAATGAAAATCCATTTTATTTTAACATGAGTTGTCAAAATAAGTACAAAAAGAGACCTACAACTCTTTAAGGTTTCTGAGTTCTGATAGCCACTCTGGAACTGTACCATTCAAGTTATTGTTTTGTAGAAGTTTACACATCCAAGAAACAAAATAACCACAACTTTGCTTATAATATTTATGTTTTTTCACCAAAACACATAATTGGTTTAAGATTAAGTGACCTAGAAAGTGGAGGCTTGTGTTCAGAAGAAAGTACTTTCATTTTGTCCAACATGGTTAAATTGGAGACGTTTGGCAAAGGTTTGATAAGATGATTATTATCAAGCGACCTATTAATTTAAACACAATAAAATATTCAAATTGAATAGGCACCATCAAACTTAATTTTAAACACTAAATACTTTTATGTTAATGTGTTTTTTCTCTTTGTCCAGTGGAGAAGCATTAAATCATCCTTACTTGGGTAGTCAACATGATGAAACTGATTAGTCTACCTATGCAGTTCCATTCAACTTTTACTTTGAGAAACATGCATTAAAAAAGGAACAGATGAGGGAGCTGATATACATGGAGGCTCTTGCATTCAATTCAGCTTAGAAGACTAGGTGGTCACATGCTATTATCTAGTTGAGAAGTTTGTTACCTTGCACAAGGGAAACTCAATATATAAAACATAATTTGATTTTTGAACAACAATATGACAAAACCTACTAAACTATATGGTAAAGGAGCCAACCATTATGAATAGGAGACAATTAATTAACACCATTATTTAGTCCAGGCTTTTGCTCAAACTTTCCCCTTTTATAACTACTGAAAGACTTTTCATGTTTGTAGTTTTTAGATAAAAAATTTATTTAAATTATGAAATATGTTATTCCATTTTAGTTTCTATACACATATTAATCCTACATCTTGTATTCATAGATCATGAATGTTATTTTATGTGGCTTTGATGAACATTGCTGCTTAATCTTCATTATTAAATGCTAATTCAGTACCAGTTATATTGTGTTAATCTATCTTCTAATTCTTTGGTTATGAAATGATAAGCTATTGTTTCCCATCACATTTCATGTTTGGATTAAATAAACAAAGAATGTAAATATATCAATAGGGAACATTATGCAATCTTCCACTACATTAGTGAACTGTATATTTGAAAGAATATTTTTTTGCAAATTTCCTATTCAAACATTACTAGATGGATTTGTTTAAAGAAATGACTCTTATTGGACCATAATTAACACTGCATTAATTTCCTAAGAAATTAAAAAATGGGAATGTAGGCTCTCTATCTGATTGATCTAAACAACCTATATTCATCATAGGCTTCCCTAGTTATGGTGATGTATTCAGAAACCTCTTTGAAAAAATTGTAGATAGTACTTAAGGAGAAACCACATCACAAGCTATTGATACTGGCTCTAATTAAGAGGCACTAATATTTTTTCATTCTTTATGCATTTAATTCTTTCCAAAAATTAAATTAAAAACCCAATAGATATCACACGTGTTGACCTTAATATTTTTATTCTTGTAAATTCTACATAAAAAAAAGTTGTCTTTCTTACTGCCCAAACACTTACTACTTAGAAATTTGCTAATCAAAAATACAAGAGCCTAAAGGAAATTATTAGGCAAACCTCCCATTGTTACCTCAGTGGCCTTGCCCCTCAATTTAGACTAATGAGGAGGGGTTCCTAGCCTTGGGGGTATCCATATCTGTTCAATTTAGTAAATTTTTTATTAGTGTGGCAATTAGATATTAACTTAGATTGATGAGTTATACAAACCAATAAATTTGCAAATAAATGAGATAAAGTGTAGTGAATCATGCAAATTTGTCTTCAAATAAGCAAGAGTAAATGCTTAATGTGTCACTTGCTTAGAGAGATATTTCAAATTTACAATACCCCACAAAAATGCATGTACATAAAGAAGAATAGTATGCCCATGTAGTATTTAAACCATCCAAGATTATTCCTTGAAACATATAAGTGTGAAGTCCTTAATGTATGTTTTAGTGTATATAAGTTGAAACACAAATTACAGTTACAAAATGAGTGCTAAAATATTGCTCTAAAATAAAGAAAAAAATTATTAAATTATAGCATAGTAAAGTCATTGAACTACATTTTGCACAACATACATGTTTTTTCCCTTTGTCCAGTGGAGGAAGCATTAAATCATCCTTACCTAGGTAGTCTACATGATGAAATTTTGATAGCTAACCATGTGCACACTATGATAGATATGCCTTAACAATGTTGGAGATGTGTCTTTCCAAGAAGAAGAGAAAATAAGCCACTCAACGCTATCTATTTTATCTTTTAGGATTACTAAAATTGGAAAAAATACTTTGTTAAGTCTCATTAATGGCGAAGCAACTTCAATTGGAAAAGTGAATGTAGTAATTCCCACAAACCTTAAAAAAGTTGATGTGTCAATTGAGTGTAGAAATCAATATCATTTTGTTGCTTGCAAGGTGAAATTTCAATTGTGATGTTTCATGTCATATTTATGTTATCTTTTTGTGCTTCTCTCTGGAACTTGTAGAACCTAGGTTTGAAGTTTTAACCCAACATTAAGAATATTAACCAATAAAATTTCAAAATAGATTATTCGTAATTTCATTTTACCACACATCTATACATATGATATCATTATTATTACATGTTAATTAATTCAGTCATGGCAGAAAAAGAAAAAAAAAAGAGGCAACAACAAAAATCAAAACTTTCAAAAGTTTAATGCCTCCTCAGGTTAAGGAACTTTATTTTGAAATAAAATACAATCTTTGTAAAGAAATTAGTTCACATAATATTCATGAAAATACTAGCCAGTTCACTACACAAATAAACCATTGGGTTGAAAATATATGCAAATTATAAAATCAAAACAATGTCGAAGATGAAAGCCAAACCCACCAACAATGCAATATATAAGTGGGATCAACTTGCTTAGTGAAGGAAACCCACCTTAGCTTCTGTTAGGGTAAAAAAATGATAATCCATCTACATTAGGTTTCTTGCAATAATTTGATATTGATATGGTTTAGTGGAAAGCAAATGAAACTCTGAGAAAGAAAAATATTCACTAGAAAAATGCCAATGTTAGAGACTTGACTAGCCAAAAGAAAAACATATGACTAGAAAACATGGATATATTCTTTAATGAAAAGATCACTCTCAGTGTCCTAATGGCACTACTTGTAAAACCCGCAGTTGGATATTCTTTGACCTATCCAACAAATTGAATTCATAGATATTAATCGAATAATAATATTGTGGGGAACTGTAATTAGTGGGATAATCACTATATTTGTAATTTATTAAGAATTTAATTAAAATTAAGGTGGCCAATGAAGGTGATAAATTGAAGTTGAACTATTGGAATAATTCTAAAGATGTTACAATATTATGGAGGAGAAGCACCAAAAAAATATAAATACTTTTTATAATTTGAAAGAGGGACATCATTTGAATACAAAGTTTTGTTGCATTCTTTCAAATTCTAGACTTGTCTTGGAAAACATACCTATATTATAAGGGAATCCTGTACAAGTGAAAGAGGTATATTGATTTCAACAATATTGCAAAGAAAGTTGACTAGGGAAGTATAAACAAGAAGTTTAGGTATCCACAACTTGTCCTTCAACTGACGAAAGAGATTGCAATCATATTTAAGCTTTCTAGAATCAACAAGGCAGGGAAGAGTATTATTATAGGTATATACATCAGGTTCACACTTAACATAAAAATAGTTAAATAGACCAAGAGCCCTCATAATTTCCCTATTCTTGTACAAATTGTTGACTAAAACACTGGAAAATTGAGGCACTGCAATATTCCTTGCCATTTCTTCCCAAATATTCCAACAACAATCCAAATTTCCTATTGAAAAAAATTAATGAATCATGCCAGCATATGCAAGTATATTGGTCTTACGGAGTTGAGTTCTCATGTCACAGAAAAGCCCAAAAACCTCATCAACCCAACATCAACATGTATTTTGATCATAACCTCAAATTGCTTAATTCTTGGCTCCTTTTCTTGTGCACTCATCAACTCAACAACCTGGTTTGTAGTGTTATTTTGATTGGTTATCATTGCTGCTAAAAAATAACTCCATATCCAACCCAAAAGTTCTCAATAATGTTACAACACTTTGTAAATATGGTTGTGTGAAAGAAGTGCTACAAAATTTGCATGTTATGGACAAACTAGTGCATAGTGGTGCATATGTTTGTCTCTTGTGGATATGCATGCATAGGAAAACATTCCCCAAAATAAAACTAATCCATGCTCATATCAATTAGATTGGATTTGTCTCCTTCAAATTTGGCATCTATCTAGCATCTATCTAGGAAATTGAATTTATGCAAAACACCTCAATAACACATAATTTTATTGGTTGAGCATATGAACACTAGTATGTTTCAAAGTTTCATGAGAAGATCCTTGCCCTATCAGAAGAACACTTACGTAGATTTAAATTATATTATGAGTCTCCAATTTTTGTGATTAGCAAAAAGAAATCTTTGGGGGCACCAAAAGAAGCATGGGAATCTTCCATGCAATAATTGGTTGCAACTTTGGATACAATGACAACTTCAAGCTCTAATTAATACTGCCAAAATATTGATCTCGATATAGATATTCTTGGAGAGTTCCTGAAAAGTACTAAATTATGCCATCATGCTAATACAAAGTTATGAGTTTGGGGTATAAACATCAAAATTATTCATACATGAAGTTTGATACTTCAAGAATGTTTCTAGATCGCTACAGGTACAAATTTATAAAGGAAAGGGACAGACTCAAAAAGTGTTAGAATACCTGAGGCTTTATATGATTGTTACTAACAATTTCAACAATATGGAAAATAAAAACAAATTTGTATTTACAAAAACCACATCATTTTCAAGCTCACAAACATTTGTTAACTTGAAGGAAAGATACCTTGGTTTCACAACCATAGCTAACTTGGTCCATAAGTCAAAGACCCATATGGTGGCCCAAGTTGCCTAAAACTCTAATTTTCACCTATAACACATTACCCTTGGTTTCAAAAGAAATCTGTAATCACTAAGAAATATCCTAGAAAATGCAAAAGTTTATTGCAAAATCCCAAAATATTCAAGTGACAAATGAAACAATCATAGATTTATACAGTGGATATAAATTACAAGTGAAGGTTCAAGCCCATTCAAAAGATAGGGATTAGTAGGTGATTATGGCATTTTCGAAGAAAGTTTAAATAAATCTCTCCTTGCATAATAATTTATATAGATTGTTCAGAAAAAATTACAAAATTTGCTTATATCACATTGCCCTAATATGGATCTGAGTTTGATCTGGATCTACACAGCTTACACTTATCCACCAGATCTACATTTGTTCTTCATGTTTTAGTTTACTTGAAATTGAGGATCTCATCCATTGGTCACCAATCATGACATCAAAACCAACAATAGAAACAAAGAATAAACCATGCTGATAAAGCATTATTAGTAGTCAGTACCCTCCCAAGTGCCAACTAGAACATGGGCATCTAATAACCATGGAGTTACATTTGAGCCATAAAAATCAAAATGAACTCAAGCCATGAAGGTGTAGTAATCCTACTTGACAGATTGAATGCCTATAGACGTTGTATGCCACATTTCAGACATTTGTATTTGTGCAATTTCTTGAATACAAAAACGAAATATGTACAAAAATAGTTTAACTTGGTCTATTTCTTACACCACTTGAAGTGATATATTCACTAGCAAGAAAATTAATTATTGGTATAAAATTGCTTAATAGCCTATTTGATCCAACACCCAATTCTAAATACTTTGATTGCATTCATTTTTGTTTTCTCAAAATAAATTTCAGTTTTGAATGGATCAATAAATTCTAAAAAGCATGGATCTGGTACCCAAAATAAATTGTAAAAAGCATAAATCTAGTAACCAAATGGATCTTATGTCATGAAATAACTAGATAATCCATCTCATGAAATAACTAGTTTACAATAGTACAACTCTGAGTGTGTAAATATTTACTTTTTGCAAAAAGTCTATTAACTACAAAATGATAATGAAAACCTTAAGTCAAAATAAGAAAAATATTAAATAGTACCCGTTTCAAATGGGTCATTACATTCAACAACCATTTTGATTTCATATCAAGCATTACTCAACCTCATTATTAATAGAGTGCATGCCTGTAATATTTTGAATTTAAATAAAGAGTTCCATATTCAATCTCTTTTGTTGTGTTTGGATTACTTTGTTAGAATTAGTGACATTGAATATAAATGATTCATTAAATACCCACAAATTTTATTTGGTTAAGAATTACTGTATCAAATATTTTTCTAATAAGAAATGAAAACTATGATATCAATCTATAGATCCATCTAACTACAATTTTCTTGCAAATTAATGAATAAAACATACATGCTTTTTTATTTAACAATTTCCATAGAGCATTGCCATCTAAAATGTCTTCCAGTTCAAAACCCTAATAGAAAGACTCGAAATAAAACTTAGTAGACTTATATATATATAAACCTTTACTAGATTAGAATAAACATTTCAATTCAATGTTGGAAACGAGATGAATGTTTCCTCACAAAAATATGAGCATATATATATATATATATATATAACGAGACATCCACCACTAGAATAAACATTTCAATTCAATTTTGGGAAGCGAGATGAATATTTTCGCACAAAAAAATTGAGCATTGATATTGTGGGTTTTCTCGGGGCTGGATTCACTCAATGAACTTCTCACATCAATAAATCTCTAACCAAGCAATACCCCTAATATGACTATATATTGGAAAATACATCTAAAAATCACATTATTTAACCCCCTACCAATATGAACCCAATATAACCTCCCAATTAAAAAAACCCCTACTATAATTGTATATATTCATTTTTTTATTAACATTCATTATACCCCTTTATATTTTTTAATGAACTTTGAGCTCCATTTTTTATTACTACAGTATAAAAACCCTTCACCCCTTATATATCTCTCAATATATTAAATAATTTTTTCCTCGGTGTAAGTCCCCCAATATCAACCCATATGGTATGGTATTTCTCCCCACCTTATTAACTTTTTCCATCTTCTCTTTTAGTGTCACATCTTCATGTGCCTCATGCTGGAGATAATTATTATAGATGTACTTGAGGGAAAAACCCTTTTACTCATCGTAAAGCATCATATGGCCATGCCATTGCAAACGTGGTAGCCAAATTCTGGCTTCTCCGCAGTGGCAACATAGAAGTGATGTCCCTTAACCTCAGCCGAATTGCAGGAATTGGATTTCAATTCATCCCCTTTGCCACATAAATCAGGCAAATGCTATTCTGTTCGAGCTTTGCCAATCTCCTTAGCGGTCTTCGATAGAACTTTATCACAGGGATTGGAAATGAAAACATCACTGTCGAGATATGGAGGGTAGATCCACAATCTCTCCACCATGCTGGTCATCTAGGATACGAGGAGTTTTCGGGCTCGGTTTCAATATATCTCCTGCAAATGCAAAAGCCACCTGAATACGAGGAATCTTTACATCATGCTAGTCAGCAGGGATATGAGGAAGTAAGCTCGAAGTTGAGCAAAGTTTTTCCAATAGCAAAAGTACAACAAAAATCTGACCCTAGTGAGGCCCTAGGCCTCTCTACTTATACTACTAAAGCTCCCAACAACTTCCTTAAAATCAGGGAGGCTTGGCTCCCAAAACTCGAGATAAACATCAGTTATCCTCCACTTGCTCAGCTGCCTCCTAGTGCATTGATTTGGTTGTGTGTACTCCAAGCTACATGAAGGGGAATTCGAAGTGCGGAGTAATAAATGAGGGGGATTCCCTCCTATAAATACTTTTCTTTGTCCACTTCGAATTATTGCTGCCAATTGTCCATTGAATCTTTGACTTTGTCTTCAAAATTCAACAAAAATCTGCATTAACCACATATTAGACCACATGGCATCATAACTAACTCAACTCACTCCATAAGCGTAAATATAATAAAAAAACATGCAATAAGCTAAGAGAATGGTTGATTTAACTATGTTAGAAGGCAAAATGAGCCCATATAATTACCCATTTATGGGGCTCATCATCACCCCCCTATTGAAGGTGTTACTCATCCTCTAAGCAACTTAGTCCATCTCCTCATCTTTTATGGCCCTGGTGGCCTCTCTAGCATCCCAAGTTTCTGATGTTGTTTCCTCTTCCTTGTTATAGAAGCCTACTTTTCTGTCTATCTTTTCCCACTGCCTCTACTCTTCTTCTTCTGTCCTTCCCTCTAGCATGCCTAACGATAGTGGTGGACTCAGTTTGAGGCCAATCCAATTGACTTGCAGCCTTTGCATTGAGTGCTTGTACATTGGCACTCTCCTTAGTGCCTCCTTCATCCTCATTGGGGAATGATATTCCTTGATCTTCAGATTGTGTGGTAATGTGTTCCATCTCCTCATACATGCATGCACATAGTCATCCCCAAGTAACCTTTCCATGTCCTCAAAATGTGCAATGGTCTGTGCTTAATCACTTATATATCTAGGGGAAATTTGAGGATTATTGGCAAGCAGCTGGTGTGTGTTGATGAGAGACATGGGATCTGATGGCTCAGCTCTGATCATTAATGGCTCATTCTGCTCCCTTATCATCAACCTTTTTACTTTTGTTTCCCTTAACTCTTCATGGTTCATCCATGAAGCCATGGCCATTAGTTGTAGGTCCCCTAGCCTAGCATTGGGGTCCCACACATTCATGTCTATGAGGGCCATATTATGTAGGTAAAATTCTTCCATATTTGCCTTATCTTCTGCTGTGGTTTGATCACACAGGTCCATAAACTATCTGTAATCTTGAAAAGGCATTGTGCCTCTTTGTGCTAAAGTACTGAACTAAAATTGTATCCATTGGTCCTTGAGGTATAATCCATAGAATTTTGTTGGTGTTTTAAATTTTAGTGCCTCCATGGATAAGCTAGCCATGCATGCCAGTTGGGTCTCTTTCTCCTTTAGCTACCTCCTTAGCAATTCATTTTCAGTTTGAAGTTGGTTTCTTGCAATTGCTTCTCTGTGTCTAACAACACTTAACTCTCTGCCCATTTCTCTAAGTTTGTTCTCCATATGGCCAACATCCTCATCTCCCTTGTATTTGGCTATTTGCATCCACCTATGTGTTCTTATTTTTTCCTTTTCTAGTTCAAAGAATAGTGGAATTGCAAATGTTTGTGGAATTATCCTTCCTCCTTCAAGAAGATGGTAATAGGAGGCAAGGCTGGGCTGGGGATCAGGTTCTTGCGGCTCTGTAGCTTCCTCCTTCCCTTTTGGCTACTCTTCTATTCTTTTCTCCAGTTATTGGGTATCCTATAGCTTTGATAGTGTCTCCCGTAGAACTGTTTTTGGGTCCTGTAGTTGCACTTTTTCCTTCCAGATGGAAGATCTAGGAGTCCCTCTTTCATATGTGATAGGGGTTTTAGAGGGAGATTCTTCCCCTTTGACAGTGGGTGAATCTTTAATTGTAATGGGCACTATTGAAGATGGTTGGGGTTTCCCTGTTTTGATCCTTGTGCTTTTCTTGGCCTTAAAATACATGGAGGCCTGCCTTTTTATCTTTTGTTTTGGCTTAATTGGTGTGCTCAGGGCTATGAGGGTAGCTGTTGTCTCCCTTTCTAGTGTCTTAGGGGACCCTTCTCTTTTTTTTGCCTCTATTGCCTCTTTTTCTCTTCCTTCTACCTCCTTTTATGTCTCTGTTTACTCTGTTTCTTCCCCCTTCTCTTCTTTTATTTTAGTTTCTTCCTCCACCTTTTCTTGTCCTGCTGAGTCATCAATTGCTTCCCCTTCTCCCCCTTTCTGATCTTCTTCCTCACTATCAAAAGGACTGATATCATAGGTGAGGGCCTTTATGTCATATTCTACTGTCATGTTCCTGAAAACTTCCCATGTTATAGGGAGTGTGAATGTATGAAGGGATTCTTCCACTAAAATTTTGAATAACCCATGGTGAGCTAGTTGATCTAGACTACCTGCCTTAAACTTAATGTTGGAGTCTATGAGGGACTGCAGGAGTAAATAGGGGATGTTGAGTATCTGGGGTGTTGGAGTGTCCATGCCATATCTCAGCTCATGAAGGATTCTAAAATGGTAGCCATAGACTATGTTGTACCTCCCTTCATAGGAAATGTATTTGATGATTTGATAACTAACCTCATCCTAAGGGTATGGTATGCTAGCCCATCTAATGCCATTTTTATCTTCGATAGGATGTTCATTGTTTTGGAAGAAGTTTTCTTAGCAGGTTGTCCAATTGGTTTTTCATCTTTTCTCGAAGGTAATCCAAGAGGAAGGGTAGTAACCCTACTAATAAATTCAGGGGTTATCTCCATGGAAAGACCTTTAAAAGTGACAGTGGCATGTTTTCTTGAGTGAGGGACAAAAGAGAGGGCAATTTCCTCATCAAACCCTCGGAATTTCTCAAAAAAGTTCATCCAATTTTCCCTTGTGAATATGGCCACTACTTGGGGATGTTGATGGATCCTAGTGGAATTAATGGGCTCCTTCCTCATGAATCCTCCTATCATTGTGCTTATACCTCTTTTGAACACCAAATGTAGAGATGGAGACAATAATTTTGAAGAAATAGGAAAACATAGGAAAAATGTGTGTGTGTGATTTTTTTTTTAAAACAAGTAGAAATTTTTTATGTAATTCATCTTCTTCTATGGAGTCAATTCCTTCTTAAAATGATATCATTTCTTGCATATATCAAGGTTGGTATGCAAGGAACCTACCTCCTCAAGCCAGAAATCGAGAAAAAAACCCGTGTTTTCTTCTTAAAAATAGCTCACTGCCCCTCCTATAGAACTGCTTGTAGGTGCTCCTGTAGAACCTATAAGTGCTCGTGTAGACAACGCCGATAACAGGAGGATGGGTGAGATTGATGGAAAATGATGGTTTCGAGGTTGTGGGGTGACAAGGAGTTTGATGCAGCTAAGTTTACAAGGAGAGGATGAGGGAAAAAGGTGGTGAGAGTGATTGAGGAGGAGTACTTATTACTCTTTTAGATATTTCTAGTGATGGGGGTGAGCTAGAAAAAATGTATGTTGGCCATATTTGGACCATTGGTCCCCACCTACCTTGTCATCATGGTTCCTTCCCGCAATCACCTCTCATTATTGCATCGGAGTTTACATACCCTCTTCTACCTGTTCTTGGTATCTTTCTCTGAGTTGACTATGTGCACACGTGGGTGACATCTTCGGATGAGTGCAATCAACTAGATGAAGGTGGCCAAGTTAACTAGCTACCTTTTCCTTGTTCAACCTCAACCATCTCATTACTCATGCATATCTTTCAATTACACAAATGTAAACAAAGGAGTGGGTTAGTCACTTACCTGTGAGTCAAATGTATGTGCTGTGAGGTATTTTGGCTCCTTCTATTGTTGCATGCCTATGTTTCCCTTTCTGCATGCTCTCTACTTTTTCATGTGTGGTTGTTTGTCTTATGCAAGTATCCTCTAGCTAGATCTAAGCTTCAGATGTCTCCTTCAATCCTCATGGTTGCACTTCTTTTACTGTTGTGGCTTGATTTTAATGGGATCAGCTGCTACAAGAATTCCTACAGGAGCTCTTGTAGCTACTTCTCCCTTTGAAATTTTAGCTTATTTCTGTGTTGGGGGCTATGAGGATGATGCCAGAAATGTTGATGGAGTAGGATAGGTAATAGGTAAGCTGCAGGTAAGATTTGAGGTGTTGCTTCCTTTCTTATTTTTTTTTTCTCTTTTTACTAAAAATTGTTTTTCTATGTTTTTGCGGGATAGGAAGAAAAAAATGACGATGATGATGATGTGATGCAGGTGTGGAATGGATGGCAAGGTGGGTTGATAGCTTTAGGATGGTCTATATGTTCTTCATGAAGCTTCCCAGCCCCTCAAACTGCTTTTTGGAACCATTTATGGCTCTCTGTAATTCCTACAGGAGCCTCCTGTAGAAAACACAGTTTCCGGGAAAAAAACGCAATGGGGTGGAAGAAAGGTCAGAAATGAGGGAGGAGAGTGTGGAGGATATGAAATAGGTGCTAGTGTCAATGTTAGGGCTTTGTGGCATCTCCTCTTGCTCTCTTTGGTCCTCCCGCAAATCTGCAATGCACATTAAAATTCAGTTTTCTTTTTCTTTTTTCTCTTTTTTCTTTTTCTTTTGAAAACAACTAGGGCACCTCAAGGAGGTTTTCACCCTAATTGCCTACCCTGGGTGCCTCCAAGGGAGGTTTTCACCCAGGGATTTTATTCTCTTTTTTCTTTTTTTTTATTGACATCATTTGGTCGCCTCAGGAGAGGTTTTCAACCCAATGATGGGACTTCAAGTGCCTCATGGAGGTTTTCACTTGAGTCCTTATTTTTTCTTTTCTTTTTTTCTTCTTTTCCTTTAGTGAGTGGTTGGAGTGGAGGCTAAGACATGCTCCACTACCATCACTATCTTATTCAAATATTTAGTGAACTCTCACTTGGAGAGGGGCTTCTTGTAAATTTTCAATCGATGTCTATTGACAAGCATGGGGATGGTTTCATCATCAATGGTTTTGATCAGGACTAAACCATTGTCATTGCATTTTTCCACAGTGTAGGGTCCCAGTCATCTTGTCCTAAGCTTGCCTTTGAAGTTTTTATACCTTGAATCATAGATCAATGCCCAATCTCCTTCTTGGAATTTCTTATCCTTGATATTTTTGTCATGCCATATCTTCCTCTGAAGCTGAACTACCTATGTGTAGAGAAAGACCTATAATCTTTGCTCATCCAATCCATTGAGCTGGAGTAACCTTTCCTTCTATGCATGGCTGAGGTCTAGGTCCAGCTGAGATGCCATTCTTAGTGTATTGAATTCATATTCTATTGATGAAAAATCCTTCTTCCTATAGACCAGTTCATAGGGTGTGAACCCTATAGTGGTCTTCCATGTTGTGTTATAGGCCCAGGTGGCCTCAACTAATTTGTCCACCCAGTCTTTTCTGCTGCTGCTCACTACCTTGGTCATAATTCCTTCCAAAGCTTTATTACTGACTTCCACCTACCCATTGGCTTGTGGATGGTAAGGGGTGGAAGTCCTATGCTTGATTTTATGATGTGTGAGCAGGTCTTCAATCAAATTGGAAGTGAACTAACTACCTTGATCTGTGACCAATTATCTTGGATATCCGAACTTGTAGAATATGTTTTCTCTCAAAAACTCAGATACTTTTTCCTCTGTTGCTACTTTGATTGCTTTTGTTTCTTCCCACTTTGTCAGGTAATCGGTGCACACAATGATGTATTGTTTCTGTCTTGAATGAGGGATGATAGGACCCACAAAATCCATGCCCCACTTCTCAAATGGCTCAAAGATCACTTGAGGTTGCATGGGTATCTCATTATTTGGAGTAGGTTTCCCCATCCTTTGACACCAATCACATTAGTTGGTGTATCTCCTCACATCTTGATGAAGAGTGGGACAATAGTAGCTTGCTTGCAATATTTTGAAGGTAGTTCTCTTTGCTGCAAAATGATCTCCATAAGGCCCATCATGATGGGTCAAGAGAATGCCAAAGACTTCCTCCTCCTTGACACATCTTCTCAAGATCCGATCTCAGCCAAGTTTGAAGAGATTACCCCCAATATGGGTGAAAGGGGCACTTTTCCTTACTAATTTCTCTTCTCTTTTGAGGACAGGTGTGGTGGAAATTGTGCTGAAACCAAGTAGTTTGCTACATCAGCAAACCATGGAGAGAGTACTGAAATAGAAATAGATGTTCATCTAGAATTTGGTTATCCACCATTCCTTCTTCACCTGCAGGCAAATTTACTCTAGACAAAAAGTGAGCAACAACATTTTCTTTATCAAGCTTATCAATAATGGCTAGTTCAAATTGTTGCAGTAAAAGAAACCATCTAATAATGCGAGCATTTACATCTGGTTTGTTCATCAAATATCTAATTTTAGCATGATCAGTGTGCACGAAGGTTTGATAGCCTGTGATATAATGTTTGAATTTGTTTAAGGAATGCACAACAGTTAGGAGTTCCTTCTCAGTCACTGTGTAATTTAACTCTGCCTTTAACAAATTTTTGCTTATAAAGTATATGGCATAAGGCAACTTTTCATCAATTTGTCCTAAGACTGCTCCTATTTCTTTGTTTGAGGCATCTGTGTGAATGTGAAAGGGTAGGGCCCAGTTTGGGCCTCTGAGAATTGGGGCAATTACTAACTCTCTTGAAGGTATCTAGGGCTTCTTGACAATTTTTGGACCATATGAACTCAACATCTTTGCCTAAAAGGCTAAACAAAGGAGAGGCTAGCTTACTGAAATCTTTAATGAATTTCGGTAATATCCAGCTAAGCCTAGGAAACTTCTGACATCTCTCACCTTTTGAGGAGGTGGGACCCTTTGGCTGATGACAATCTTGTTGGGGTCCACCTGCATCCCTTGTTGAGATATTGCATGACCTAACATGGTCCCTTTAGTCATAAAAAAATCACATTTTTCTTGACTGAGGGATAGGTTCATCTCAATACACTTGTATATAACTTTTCCTAGGTTAGATAAAGCTTCCTGAAAGTCAGAACCATAAGGAGTAAAATCATTCATATATATTTCCACTACATCATGAACCAGTTCAGAAAATATACTCAATACCGCTCTTTGGAAAGTGGCTGGAGCATTGCACAAACCAAAAGGAAGGACTCGGTATGCAAAGGTACCCCAAGGACAAGTGGAAGTGGTCTTATAGTGGTCTTCTGGGCTGATTTGAATTTGATTGTATCCGCTAAACCCATTTAGGAAGGAGAAAAACTTTTTCCCCACCCGACCATCTAACACTTGATCTATGAACGGTAAAAGAAAATGGTCCTTTTTAGTGGATTTGTTCAATTCCTTATAGGCCACACAGATTCTCCACTTGCCATTTTTCTTTGGCACTAGTACCAAAGGAGAGACCCATTCACTGTCAGAGATGGGGTAGATGAATCCTGCACTAAGAAATTTTTGCAATTCTTCCTTAACAATGTCTTTAAGTGCTGGATTCATCCTCCTTTGAGGTTGCCTAATTGGTTTTAATCTTCCTTAATGTATATATGATGACTACATACTGAAGGGTTCACTCCCTTCATCTCCTTATAACTCTAGGTGAAGGCATCTAAATGCTTTCTCAATACGTTTCACAACTCCTTCTCCTAGGAAGTGGATAGGGATGGATTGATTTTCAAGGTTCTTTCTAGGTCGAACTCTATATTCTTAACACGAACAGAGGTCGGGTCGGCCACATAGAGATCAGTTGAGGGGTTGTTTTGGGTTTCTCTCACTATGTCCTCTAATGGTAAGACACTGGGGGGTGGATTTTGAATCAAATTTTCAATCATATCATCCTCATCTTGCAGTTTTGCTGCCATGGTGGTTTCTAATGCACAAAGTGGTGCAGAATCATCCTCATCCTCCTCCACCTCCAACTAGAGAGGTAGATGTAGGTTTTAACCCTGTACAGAAATTACCTGCATACGAATTCTAAATCATAGGAAAAATAAAAATGCAAGAGCATAACACATAAAACACATAT
>APFE031257484.1:1061-28644 GCA_000404065.3 Pinus taeda
CCCCATATTTTTATTATTGTGCCCATAGAATCCCTCTATTGTTATTTTTGTGGCTTTATATTATTATTGTTAGGTCAGTTGGGTTATATTGTGACTCCTTAGACTCCTATATATAGAAAGGACGTTTTGTCATTTGAATCATCCAAGAATTGTTCATTTATGTAATGTAAAGGAGGTTTCCCCCCCGAAGAGGCTGAATTCTAAGGTGTTGATCTATCTTTTCTATCTTTTCTTGAGCCGGTTTCATAACATATTTCATTGAATTGTAAATCATAAATATCAAGCTCTGTCAGTTCGGAAATTTCTCAGTTTATTATATGGCAAATGTGCATCATATCATTCTGCGCAGAGTCTAGTTATAGCTCAAAATTTTCTCAGTTTAATATATGCATCATTTCGTTTTGTACACAATCTAGATATTGATGTTGTTTTTGCTAAAAGTAGCAGTCTGCATTGAACCCTTTAGAGGTGACGGTTAATTCATAATAGCTTTGTTGCTCTTAATGCTATTATTTTCCCTTCCAATCTTATACACAAATTTTAGAACATGCTAGAATGTATAGTCTACTAGGGTTTTTCTGACTGATATTTCATATATTTATGTGAATAGTAATATTAGAGGATTCTGATATTTTTAATGGTTTCATTTAAGTGGACAAATAACTATACCCTGTATGGGTTCTTTCTATTTGTAATGAGGCTTTACTTCTTTATGGAAATTCATTTTACATGAGTCTTTTGAACTTAATTTCCTATAGAATGAAGGTCATTTGGAATTCTTTCCAATTGAATTTATCAATTTATGCTATAAAGCTCTGTATGCAATTTAACTGTATTCACTACTGAACTTTTTCCGTTATCAGTTATCCTTTCCTGGTTTTGTATTTGGGTATTCTCTATTTCTCTTAATATTGCACTGCAATTTTCATTTTGAATAATAAATATGATCCCTTTTTACTTTCCTTTGTTCATGTAACTCATTATTTAGGAAACATTTTGAAAAAGAAATCTATCTTTTAAATACAAGATAACTTACTGATATCTTTCTAGAATTAACTAGACTAAAGTGATTAAATCATTCAATAACTCATAAAATAGACTTATTTATCTAAATACTTCTATGCTTACCCAGAAGAATATCACTTATCTGAATATGTTGCTTCCAAGCAGATTATCACTTATTTGAATATGTTGCTTCCAGAATTTGGTCTACACTTAGACCTGCACTTTGTTTTCCTCCCTAACGTGAGATTTCCTATGCCAACAAATCTCCTCCCGTGTTATCCCTGATTCTAGGGAAAAATTCTTCTCTCCCTAGACACTAAGTGTATATCTAGCTATTTGGTCTTAACTAGACATAGCTATCTGGTGGCCTGGGTGCAGGTGATATAGACAAGCTCTCAAATCTAGTTACAATTTCTTCAATATCAGGCCAAATTTCTTCCTCTGTATGTATTGGCATATCAGTCATTTACTGTTAACTGATAGCCTCATGGATTCTCCTCTAATCACCCCAACCCTTGTTATCGGCGGTATTTCTCACACGGAGCCCTTATCCTCTACTAGGACTGTAATTCCAAAGGAATTACAGTAATACACTATTGTTGCTTTTAAACAAGTGAAAATGTGTTTATAACACAATATACACGATCGACGGAGGTTTTGTTCCAAAGGAACAAAATACACTATCGGTGCTTTAGAACCACTGTTGCGGCCTATAACCAATCTTTATGTTAATTCCGAGGAATTAACACTATCGGCATTTTTATATTTAAAGTATCGTGTTATATGCAATATACACTATCAACACATTTAATGGCCTTCCTCCTTCCTCCTTCCTTCCTCCGATGCGATGATATATATGTATATATTGGAGATCGCAATCGGTGATCCCGCTTTTCCAAGGACTTGGCTTCCCCCGCTATGACTGTGCGATGTGATACACTTGTTGAACCGACACCCCTTTCCATCCTTCTCTATAATGTTTCGGGTCCGAATTGTCGGGGCTTCGGCACTCGGTGGTTCCAAAGGTCCCTTCCCCGCTCCACTTGTGATATTGCGATATCAGTTCGGACCCAATCAGGGTATGAACCAAATCCAATAAAGTTTCAAGTCTGGGACTATGCTCCAGCTAAGGGATTTTCACGATTTCTCTGTGTAAAACAGAGATAGTCTGCAGAACTCTATGACGCGATTTAAAGAGCCTGCATTCGCCGATATGAAGGAAAAACAATCTTAAAGGCTTCAACATCAACATTCATGGGAAAATAATACCAATTTACCCATATTCAAACTCAGAAGAAGCACTTGAACTGAATCACTGATACATGCATATATTTATTAATTAACAAAGAACTACCAATGTAGATACACAGAAAGAGGTTTCTTCAAAGGATAATACTTCTGGGCACCACTCTAACTATGAGCCTCCTGTCATTTTATTTATAATCAATAGATAAAGCCTTTCTGAGCCATTATCCTTTACAAAAGCATGCTTTTACATAGAGTGTTTAAAGCGTAAAGCTTTGTTACAGCTTATCCATAAGCGACTATTTTAGCATGATTTATTCTTAACTCTATTCTTATCCTAAACTAGGAAAGCATGGAAATTGTTGGCTAAAGGACCCCCGCTCCTTTGCCTGTATCTTTATTTATTTATTTATTTTTGGAATATGTTTGAAGACTTTTTCCCTCTAAGTCACATGCTCCTACATCAGACGCCTGAGGACAAAATTTTTTATGGGCTTCTGTCCATGAGTTCATCTACAGAACTGCCCAGTTTCTGTAGCATGTCTTCTGTAACCCAAGTAGCTTCAACGATTAGCTAATCCTTCAACTTTACCAAATATTGGAAGTACTCTTGTCCCCTTGTTTTCTTAAACACCTTCTTGTCCAGAATTATTTATGGCTGCAAATTCTTTGTTGTGGGTGTTATCACTCAGGTTGTTCCCCAAAACTTGTGAGAAAAGGGAATACGGCCGAGGTAACCACTAACCAATATTTTAGATGCAATTTCTAACCAAACTACATCTAGAGAGGACTCTCTCTTTATAATTTAACTTTGTTTTTTGAAGTTTTTGTGCTAGTTATGATGTGCAGAGGTTTGTTTTAAATTTGTTTGGATGGTGATTTCAAACAGAGGTAGGATGCAAGTATGAAAGAGTTTATTCCATTGGGCAATGGAGTTTATGAATATGGACTATTGAGTGTGTTTCTGTGATAAAGGGCAATACTACAGAGCAAGATAATCAGTTTTGGAACAATATTGAGATCTAGAAATTGATGGGATGCAAGCCAGGGGGTAAAGGGCAGTCAAGAATCCTTTATCATGGTGGCAGAGGGAAGGTGCATGAATATTTTCAAGGAGCAGTGAAGAATTCCTTGGTAATTTTCAAAATGAAAGAATTAGTGGAAACAGAAGCATCTAAGAATTTCTGTTTATGCTAGTTCTGAAGAAAACATAAATAATAGCAGGAATTGAACACAGAGTGTATTTAAACAAGTTATGGGCTATTCTTTTTCCCTGTTGTTAAGATTATTAAACATATATGAAATTTGCAAACATAGAAGACACAAAAACACAGTTTAGAATAACTTATTGAGCCAAAGAAAGACACAAGAATTCTGTAGCAGAGCCCAGAATCATCAAATCCACATTCAGAAGGTCCAGTAGCAATGCATTTCAACAGCCTTTGCATTAATAAATGTCAGAGTTACAGCGCAGTCCAAGAGGAGAATCACCAACCCTGAATACATTCCTTGGGGGGGTATTTATAAAAAAGAGAGTTACAAAATATCTTGTGGATAAGATATGAAGTAATAAATTCCTTCACCTACTTTGTTAGAGAAATAAATGCAGAAATAAAGATAGGAGTTATTATGGCTGTGCTGGCTGCATTAACTGACGAGATATTTTAGACTTTTCAACCCAGGAATTCGGTTGGTAGTTGTGTCTTTAATTTTCATTCTTGCGTTGCTGTCCTGATCCTTTCACCTGCTCTTGATTTATCTTTAATGTGTCCTAATCCTCGCTTGAGCTCCTTCCTTCATATCTGCCACGTGTCTTGCTATTTGACCAAGTGTACATAGGCAGAAAGATCCAAATTACCTAGGTAAAACTTCCAGCATATTATGCCACCATTGTTCTGTAGGCAATTGATGTCTTTGTATTTTTACAAGTATTTCATCAGCCTCAGTATACCTGTAAAAGTTAAGCTTGACTTCAAAAAGATGATTTATTTCATGTTCTATAAAAAATAAAATTTCCAATTTGTCATATAAACTCTGTCTGGAAGGAGGTCCTATGTCTTCTGAAGTGCTGGATGATGCAGTGATCTAATTTGTTACATACATGTTTACCCTGTGAGCATACTGTTGATGTGATAACAATTTTTGATTGCTTGTAAGTAAACTAGGTAGACCCTTCTGCTGCAAGTTTGTGAATTTCTCTATGAAGGCATTAATGTCCATCTGCATCTCTTGACACTTCCTTTCCAAATTCTATACAAAATTTCTCATTGTTAGCACCTTCTTCATTGTCAAAATAGTGCCTGTCCTGTTCGTGATCTCCAAAGCTGCTAGCTATTCTTTAGTATTGGTATTCAAAAAATGGATGAGCCTATTGGCCTGCTCAGGCATATTTCCTAATGATTCCCTGGCCCTTTGAATTTTCTCTTGTGCCCTTTCTATCGATTCAATTTGTTCATACATTGTCTGAATTGATAGCCATTGGTCAGTAATGGACTAGCCAATATTGGTCCACAAAATCATTTTAATGTCTGCCATAGGTTTATGCAAGGTGAGATCCTTTTCCAATGACTTCACCTTGTTCTCCAGGGCCTTCACCTCTCTGGTCTTCTCTGCCACTGTTATTTTTAACTTGTCATAGCTCACCTCTAGCTTGGCTAGTCTTTCTTTTGTCTCTTTGAGCTCTGACATTTGAGCTTCTAGCTTTTTCACTGCCTTCATCATTTCTTCCGTCCTCATGCTGGTCTTAGGCTCTGTTGTTGCTACTGCTGTAGCATCTGTAGTTGTTGTACCTGTTTTTGACGCTGGCTTGGTGGGAGGGATTGCTGTTGTGTCTGTGGGGGGAGCAGAGACAATTGTTGGAGCTGTTTCGGGTGGCTGGGAGGTTGACTCTCCCTGCTTAGCCTGCAATGCTTTCTCCAACTCTTTCTTTGTCTGCATTACCCTTTGATTCATTCTCATCAATAAATCCATTACATCCTCTTCTGCTTTTTCTTGTGCTAGTTCTGTTGTTTGTGGATGCATGGTGACAGGCAGCTTCAATTGCTTTCTAAGGGCAGCAATATCTTCCTCCTTCTTCTTTATCAATGCTTTGATGCCCTTGGCATCCTTGGGATCATGTCCCAACTCAATAATTATTTCTTCCGGAGTCTTTATTTTGTTGTCTTTGGCAAGAGAAGAAATCTTCTCGAAATCCAATTGAGCAGATGTATTACTCTATGACTCTTTTAATTGGTGGGCCAACATTGCCTTGTCTGCCAATGTGGCATAGACCATTTCACCCATTTGCTTGTGCAATTCTATTTGGTCCATTGGGTGTATATCTTTGGCAAGGACCTCTAGATTGGTCCTTATGTAGTCAGCTGTAGACTGTGGCTGCTGGACCTTGGGTTCGAAATGACTTAAGATCATTTTCTCCTCCTTGATGTCATAGGCTGCCATTAGTCTATGCTGTTTGGAGGGTGTCATCTTAAGAAATTGATCATACAACTGAATTCTTAATGACTCATTTTGAGCCTTAATCTCCATAAATGATTGTTTGATATCTGATCGTTTCTTGGCTTGTGACCTTGAGGAGGAGACTTCCATTCCATGATGTCTCTCCCCTTCTTGTCTGTGAGAGCTAGCAAAAGTCTGTTGGCTGATGGCCCTCTCTCCTCTTGTGCTTTCAGTGATGTATTCCACAATGTCCTCTTCAGGAGGATCTACTCTTTGCCTCTTGGCCTCTTGCTGTTCTGTTGACCCACTGGCAGGTGTGGTATCTTCTCGGTCTCTTTTCTTACTTCTCTCCTCAGGAAGAGGAGTCTGTAGTGTTGGTATTTCTGGCGCTTGTGCCTGTAGTGAAGGGGCTTGCCCTTGATTGTGTTCTTTTGAGGTAGTTGGTTGTTCTTCCATTGTTTCTTGCTCTGCAAGTACTAACTCCTTGCCCTTTGTTGTCCCAGTTGTTGGTTTAGTCCTTTCCTGGGTAACTTGTTGTGAAGTTGTAGCAGTTGATGAGCTTTCCCTGGTTTGCTATGGTATTTTGAATGATACTTGCCCAAAAGAATCTAAGTCAAGAGTTTTTTCCAAAATTTTCATGGTTTGTTCCATTTTCTCTTCCTCAGTAAACTCTTCAACTAGTGTGCCCTCCACCCACTCATCTTGGTTGGCAAAATTTTCTATGTCAGGGATGCTACAATGTTCATAGGGTGCCAGCCTATATTTTACCCTTCTTGCATTGATAAAGCCATATGGGTCATAGGGTACCCACCAAAAGCTTCTCTTGAGTCTAATTGTTTGACCCAATATTTCATCAGCATCCTTCCATCCCTCTTTCTTGTTCATAACAAAGGGGCCTAACTGGTCTCTGAGTTTCAATCGGGCCTTTTTCTTTGTGCTATGGAAGTGACTCAGATCTGAATTGATGAATTGCCTGAAATATTCCAAGGCAAACAGTCTCATTGGCACATATCTGGGTAGCCTGTAGGGGCATAGCTCACAACCATATATCCTCAGAATAGTGTGATTATGGTAAAAGTACTAGTCACCTATTTTATAGTTTTTGGAGAGCTGCAGTATCTTTTGCATATCACATGTCAGTCTAGGAGGAGGAGTTCTCATTATGAGAGAAGAGTCTGGGTATACAAAAATATCAATAAACTCACAATAAGAGTAGGGAGAGCTGCAAACTTCATGAAAGATTGGGGTACAAAAAATCACAGACCTCCTTTCCCCTTTATGGTCCAATTTTCTAATGGGGAATTGGAAGATATCTGGCTGATAATATAAGAACAAATTATAGATATAGGATGAATATTTAAAGATTCCCTCCTTGTCTAGCCTCAACAATTGGTCATGTATCTTGTTGGCAATAAATTTGGCATAGTTGTATTTGACAACGGGGGGCTGCCCTGGGGTAAATATAGACATCATAACCAGTATGGTTTCATCAATATGCTCACTTGTTTTGAACCCTAGAACAAAGGATATCATATCAACAACTAATCTACCCACTTCAGTGAAAGATGCATAGTGGAAAGGAGGTGGCTCCTTAGGTTGGTGATCTGCTCTCATAAACACTTGGGAAATTCTGGTTATCTTTGAGCTGGAGAGTTTGGGACCTTCATCCAGCAAGAACTTCATGGTAAGAGGAAACTGGAGGTGGGTTGGTTTGAAGTTCAGCATCTGATTTATAGAGTCAGGGGTAATATGAAAAAGAGTAGTCCCAGATGGACTCTTAACTGCCCTATTAGTTGGCTCATAATTCTCAAAACAAAGGTGAATTATCTCAGGGAAAATATTCACAGAGGGGAGGTAGTATATGGGTAGATTTGATTCCCATATGCCATAGACATCATTTTGGTTCAAGTAACTGTTTCTGAGCTCACAAACTGCTTGCAGATGGTTTTGGTAGCCTACTAGATCTTGGATCAGATAGTCTTTATCGACTAAGGGCAGATGTTCCAATTCCTTGTGGGGTGCATTGAGAGGAGTGATGTTCAAGGCTACTGGACCTTCCATGGCTAAACTCTGTTACCTTTAAAATTGGAAATTTTTGGCTCTGTGCAAGTAAAATAAGCAAAACAATGGCCCTGTGGATTTCTCTGGGATTTTCACTGTTGAAACTGGTTTGTTGGCTTCAATTTAGCTCTGTGGATTGAAGTTAGCTAGAGAAATAGGACTTATGGGCTTCTTTGGAACAATGGGCTACAATTATGGGAAAAAGGCAGCTTTCGGAGTTTCTTGGAGAGTTTGCAGGACCGAACGAGCTCAATTTTAGCTCACTGTGCAGATTTATGGTGAATTTGGCAAGACAGAGGTTATGGTGGGTAATTGGGCAGAAACACAGTGTTTCTTCTTCAAATTATAGGTGTTGTGGGCAATTTTATAGTGAAATCCAATAAAAACAGGGTCGGGAGCAGTTTGCTGTAAATACCTGTTTTCTCGGCGGAATGGCCGATTTGTAGGTGACCAGGTGAGCCGAGGGGCTAAGCTATGGAGTAAAATTGCTAGTTGGCGGACTTGAATGGCGAAAATATTCTTTTGCACGTAACTTAGCATGCACAGGTTGCGTATAGAAAACAAATAGAAATGGGTAAAAACAAGCGTTTTCACCCCTTTTACCCGAAATTTTGACTTTGGCGGGTTCGAAGCACTTTTTTTTGATGACGTCAGCATGACGTCATTTTGTCATGTAGCGGGGTACGAATGCTGATATGGCAAGTGACGTGGTGGGTGACGTGTCAGGTGACGTCAGCAAAGGGGAAGGCGGCAAGGTGGGTGACATCATCAGGTGATGTGGGCATGACGTCAGCAGGGAGGTGGGTGGGTGGTAAGTGGTATTCCCTGCACCACTTTTGGGGGGAAGTGGTTTCGGGGGAGGGGGCTCCGAACATGCCGGGCGCTTGACACACGTCCTTGGTACGACGGAAATACCGCCCATCCCCCGGACACTATAGTTCGGCATGTTAGTGCCGATCAGACGGTTGGCGGGTGATGAAGGTAGCGACGGGTTATCTGCGGGGGACCCGCTTTAATATTTCAGGTTTTTGTAATGTTTTTCGGTGTATTTCGGACTTTGGGTAAATGGGTTTTTAGGGGTAAAAATGTGGGTTTTCGGCTGTTTATTTAGCCAGAGGCTAAACAAGTCCCGATGGGGCACGTGGAGGGTTGTTATTGGCCTCGGGCGGACCAATAACTCCCTAAAAAAAAGTTTAAAATATAGTTATAATTAGCCAAGGGTCGGGGTATTAGATTTTTTAGGGATTTTGTGTATTTTTACCTAGTAAGGGAGGGGAATATACATAGGAGCTATATAATAGTGTTCGTAGGTTACTATGGCTATATGGAATGGATATGTATGAATTAGGCTAAGTTTATAGAGTGAAAACTTAGGCATGGGGGGAATGGAAGGATACCAAGTCACAGAGTTTAGGAAACTTGGCAAAATGGAAAAAAGACTTTTTACAAAAGAAATGTGGCTTGTTTTGCCTAGGTGAAAATACATGTTCACTTAGTTTTTCTATGAGATGAAGTGGACTAAAGGCAATGAGCAGATCTCATTGCCCTTAGGGGGAATGTTAGTAAGTGTTTATTGGGAAAATGGGGAGGGGAATTAGTCATGCTCCATTTGTTTTGTAGCCACCTTGCCATGGTACTTTATGACTTTTATGAGAAGAAAACTTGTTTCAAAGGAGAAAATTGCTCATACACCTGCTTATATACCATCAAAACTGCCTACCCAACCTAGTATACCTAACATTTTTTCTTCATTTTCATTGGGTGCATTTGAACTAGCAAACCCTGATTCCTCTCTTTTCTTTTAGCTGTCCTCCTATCTAAGTCTACCCTTATCTCTTCCAGGGCTCAGATTAAGCTGTGAGACCCTTTGTTCTCTACCTAACTACTTGTCTGCCAAGCTTGAACTGTTTGTGCAGACCTTTATTCTCTATTCTAAGACAAGTAAATTCAAACATGATCTAGCCAGGATTAGACTGTCTGGCTATTCATCAACTGTGGCAAGAGTCAACCACCTATACATAGTGAAATTCTACAAAATATGGAACCTTTGCAGCATGAAAAGAATGAACATATTTGGCACTTCTCCAGTCAATCATGAAAAATGAAACCTATTGGTGTAGGAAGCTATCAGGGGGTAATTGTTTTACCCAGTAAATCTCTTGGGTCTCTTGATCTTGTGTTGTATCATCTGCATTTTCACCTTCATACTTGTACAAGTTTGCAACATTAAAAATTGGTGATATTCCAACATTAGGGGGTAACTCAATCTCATAGGCATTTGCAGAAAATTTCCTCAATACTCTGCACGGTCCAATTTTTTTGAACTTTAGTTTGTTATACATCCTCTTTGGAAACCTCTCCTTTCTAAGATGTGCTAAAACTAGATCTCCAACTTCAAAGTTCACCTCTCTTTCTTTTCATGTCTGCTCTGGTTTTATACTTGATGTTGCTATCCTGCAGCTGCTGCTTCACTTGTTCATGTATTGCCTGCATTTCTGAAGCAAAGTCTTCACCCTCTGCACTTCTCATCTCTTCTTTTCCCAAGTTTCTTAACTCAGCTACTCCTCTTGGATGCATTCCGTAAACAATATGGAATGGAATCTATCCTATACTCCTATTAGGTGAGTCATTATATGCATATTCATCTTGTGCCAATACTTGATCCCATTGCTTTGGATGTTCTGCAGTAAGGCTCCTTAAAAGATTGCCTAAACTTCTGTTCACCACTTCAGTCTGTCCATCAGTTTGTGGATGATAGGCATAACTGAAACTTAATTTAGTTCCCAAATTCTTCCATAGTGTCCTCCAAAAATTTCCAACAAATTTGGAATCCATGTCTGAGACAATACTTTTGGGCAACCCATGCAATCTTACAACCTCCTTAAAAAACAAATTAGCAATGTAAGAAGCATCACTAGTTTTATAACATCGAATAAAGTGTGCCATTTTTGAAAATCTGTCCATTACAACAAAAATTGAATCATTACCTCTTTGAGTCTTTGGTAAGCCCAAAACAAAATCCATTCTTACCATATCCCAAGGCCTATCTAGAATTGGTAATGGGCTATACAAACCTGTGTTTTGGCTTCTTCCCTTTGCATGTTGACAAATTTTGCAAGTTTTCACATACTTCTCCACTTTAGATTTTATTTTCGACCAAAAATATTTTTTTTTTATCTGCTCAAAAGTCTTCTCTATGCCAAAATGTCCTGCAAGTCCCCCACTATGATTTTCTTTGATTAAATTCTCCCTCATTGAACAGTTTGGTATGCACAATTGATTTTTTTTAAACAACAGTCCATCTTGTAAGAAGTAATCCAACCATTTACTCCTATCCATCAAAACAAAATTTTTACAAGCCTCAAATGCCTTTTTAAAATCTGAATTAGTCTCATACAATTCTTTAAGAAAATCAAAACCCAACACTTGGATTTGACTCTCTTGAAATAATACATTCCTCCTACTTAAGGCATTTGCAACTTTGTTTGATTGGCCATTTATATGCTTCAAAACAAAATGGAAACCTTGAAGATACTCTACCCATTTAGCATGTTTCTCGCTGAGCTTTGGTTGCTGCATTATAAACTGTAGTGCATGGTTAGCTGAATAAAGGATGAATTCCTTTGACATTAGATAATGCCTCCAATTCTTCAATGATTGCAAAAATTCATAGAACTCCTTATCATAAGAAGAATACTTCGTTTTGGAATCATTTATATTTTCACTAAAATAGGCTATTGCTCTATCTTCCTGGCTTAAAACACCTCCAATTGCTTCTCTGCTGGCATCACACTTCACTTGGAAAGGCTTACGAAAATCAGGTAAAACCAAAATAGGCATTTAAGTGATTTTCTTCTTTAATAGCTGAAAATTCTTCTCTGCTTCAGTTATCCATCTAAATGGTTGTTTGTCCTTCTTTATGGTCTCAATAATGGGTGCATTTATCTTACTAAAATTCTTGATGAATTTTCTATAAAGACTAAAAAGACCATGAAAACTCCTTACCTCAAAAACACTCTTGGGTGAAGGCCATTCCATGATTGCCTTGATCTTCTCTAGATCCATTTTTAGCCCTTCAATAGAAATAACAAAACCCAAGTACACTAGCTCCTATTTCATAAATGAACACTTCTTCAAATTCAGCAATAATTTCTCCTGCTGCAACCTTTGTAAGACATAATTCAAATGCCTCATATGCTCTTCCTTAGACTTGTTGTAAACTAATATATCGTCCAGGTATACTATTACAAATTTACCAATGAAAGATTTAAAAACTTCATTCATGAGTCTCATAAATGTACTTGGTGCATTTGACAACCCAAAAGGCATTACTCTCCACTCATATAATCCCTCATTTGTCTTAAAAGTGGTTTTCCACTCATCCCCTTCTCTTATTCTTATTTGATGATACCCACTTTTAAGATCTAGTTTTGAAAAATACTTTGCTCCACTCAAGAAATCCATTAAATCTTCAATTCTAGGTAATGGAAATCTGTACCTGATTGTGATTTTATTGATGGCTCTTGAATCTGTACACATTCTCCAGCCTCCATCTTTCTTTGGGCTCAACATTGTTGGTACTGCGCAAGGACTCAAGCTCTCCCTGCTCAACCCTTTGTCAAGCAATTCTTGCACCTGCTTTCTAACCTCTTCATTTTCTATAGGAATCATTCCATAAGCTGCTTTGTTAGGTAGACTTGCACCAGGTATCAAATCTATATGATGGCTAATTCTTCTAATGGGTGGCAACTCATTTGGAAAATCATCAACAATAATATCACAATAATTCTCCAACATTTCTTGAATTTCAATGGATAAATAAGAAATTTTAGTAGAAGTCATTATTACCTTGGACTTGCAAATCACAGCAAAATTTACCTCATTCTCCTTAATCTGCTTCAAGTATTCCTTTCCTCCTAATAACAGAGTTTTTGGATCAGTTTTCTTTCCTGGTACATCTTCTTCTTGTAGAGGCAACAACGTATGATTTACACCATCCTTTCCAAACTTGTAGGTGTTTCTTTTTCCATCATGCATGGCTCCTCTGTCATATTTCCATGGTCTTCCAAGCAATATGTGACACACATCCATTGGCATCACATCACAAACAATTTTATCTTTGTACTTGCCCACCTGAAATTCCACTTCACACTATTCATTTACTAACAGTTGATGTCCCTTTTGCAACCATGACACCTTGTAAGGTGTTGGATGTTTCATTGTTTTCAACTTCAATTTCTCCACCACTTCTGTAGAGACCAAATTATCAATGCTGCCACTATCAATGATCATCTGGAAACATTTACCTTGGACTTTACACACTGTCCTGAATAAAGTCTTTCTTTGTGATGGTTCAACCACCTCCTTTGTTGGCTTGAGCAAAAATTTATTAACTACCAAAGATTCTCCTCTCTCTAGTATATTTTCTTATTTTGTCACTATTGCTGCCGGTGCTTCTCCTTCAGCTTGAGCAACAATGGCATTCCTCTGATTTGTTTCTTCATTCTCTGGGCACTCAAAAGCTCTATGTCCCAGTTTATTACATCTGTAACATCTTATTTCTCTGCCTCTTCTTCCTCTAAAAAAAACTCCCTCTGCCTCTTGCATCACCTGCTATGGGTGCATGTTGGGTTGAGCTACTGCTAGCTCCATCTTTAGGTGTTGTAAATCTCCCTCTACCACCTTGACTTCCCCTTCCTTGGAAAGTACCTCTCCCTCTGGCAGACTGCTTCCTCATGAGTTTTTCTTCAGCTTTCAGTGCTATTTGATAAGCTTCCTCTATTGTTTTAGGAGATAATATACTTATTTCATCTTGAATGTCCATCCTGAGACCATTCATATATCTAGCCACCTTCTCATCTGTATCCTGGGTTTCTCTAGCTCATATGCTTACCTTGTAGAATTCCTCTATATACTCTTTCACTGTCAAATACCTCTGTCTAAGATTTTGCATTTGTCTGAACAAGGTTCGCTGATAATTACTTGGTAGAAACTTACCTCTTAGCTTTGCTACCATCCTGCTCCAATTCTTGATTGATTGCTTGCCAAGTCTCTTCCTTTCTGCCTACACACCATCCCACCAAAGCGTTGCATGGCCTATTAACTTGGTCACAACAAACTTGACTTTCTTCTCATCTTTTGTTTCTTCATAGTCGAAGAATTTCTCCATGCCATTAATCCAGCCTATTAATTCTTCAGGATTTAGTCCTCCTTCATATATTGGAACCTTGGTCTTTGGCCTAGTTCTGGATCTCAATACTGACTGAAAGAACCTCATCTCAGGAGTAACTGCTACAACTTCCTCCTCTGCAGCTTTAACCTTAGGTTCACTAACATCTCCATCATCTGTATTTCTTCTTGTTGTTAATGCATCCAATCTAGCTTGCATCCGTTCCACAGCTTCCATTACTTCAACGTTTGCAATAGGGCGTCCTCTTCCATCACGTCCATGTCCTCTTTCAACTCTGAAAACCATATTAACTTTCCTTCTCCTGCTTTTGAGATTCAATTCAATATCAAAAGGAGGCTCTGATACCACTAATGGTGGCTTGGGTGCAGGTGATATAGACAAGGTCTTAAATCTGGCTACAATTTCTTCAATATCAGGCCAAATTTCTCCCTCTGTTTGTATTGGCGTATAAGTCATTTACTATTAACTGAAAGCCTAATGGATTCTCCTCTAATCGCCCCAACCCTTATTATTGGTGGTATTTCTCAGATGGATCCCTTATCCTCTACCGGGACTATAATTCGAAAGGAATTACAGTAATACACTATCGTTGCTTTTAAACAAGTGAAAATGTGTTTATAACACAATATACATGATCGGCGAAGGTTTTGTTCCAAAGGAACAAAATGCACTATTAGCGCTTTAGAACCACTGTCGCAACCTATAACCAATCTTTATGTTAGTTCTGAAGAATTAACACTATCGGCGCTTTTATATTTAAAGTATCATGTTATACGCAATATACACTATCGACGCGTTTAATGGCCTTCCTCCTTCCTTCCTCCGATGCGATGATATATATGTATATATTGGAGAACGCAATCGACGATCCCGCTATTCCAAGGACTTGGCTTCCCCCGCTGTGACTGTGTGATGTGATACACTTGCGGACCCAACACCCCTTTCCACCCTTCTCTATAATGTTTCAGGTCCGAATTGTCAGGACTTTGGCACTCGATGGTTCCAAAGGTCCCTTCCCTGCTCCACTTGCGATATTGCGATATCGGTTCGGACCCAATAAGGGTATGAACCAAATCCAATAAAGTTTCAGGTCCGAGACTATGGTCCAGCTAAGGGATTTTTGCGATTTCTCTGTGTAAAACAGAGTTAGTTCGCGGAACTCTATGACACGATTTAAAGAGCCTGCATTCGCCGATATTAAGGAAAAGAAATCTTAAAGGCTCCAACATCAACATTTGTGGGAAAATAAGACCAATTTGTCCATATTCAAACTCAGAAGAAGCACTTGAACTGATACATGCATATATTTATTAATTAACAGAGAACTATCAATGTAGATACACAGAGAGAAGTTTCTTCAAAGGATAATACTTCCGGGCACCACTCTAACTATGAGCCTCCCGTCGTTTTATTTATAATCAATAGATAAATCCTTTCTCGGCCATTATCCTTTACAAAAGCATGCCTTTACATAGAGTGATTTAAAGCATAAAGCTTTGTTACAACTTATCCATAAGCGACTATTTTAGCATGATTTATTCTTAACTTTATTCTTATCCTAAACTAGGAAAGCATGGAAATTGCTAGCTAAAGGACCCCACTCCTTTCCCTGTAGATTTTATTTTATTTTATTTTTGGAATATGTTTGAAAACTTTTTCCCTCTAAGTCACATGCTCCTGGATCACTATCACAGACTATCTAACCTCCCAGCACAGTTCTTTTTCCTGTTTTCTCTTATTGATCTCAGATACCCCTACCCTATTGATATCTTTAGTAAAATACCCCAAGATTTAGTTTTCTTAGAACAGATAACTGCCTTTCTTAACTAATTAAGCAAAAGAAATAGCATTTACTAATAACTGCAAAATTCATCTTTCCATAACTTAATTCAAGAACAGTTTGTAATTAAAAAAAAAAGTAACAGTTTGTTTGGTTGCAATAAAAACAAATATTTACATTAACGGGTGATATTACATCTTCCCCCCTAAAATGGAACATCGTTCCGATGTTCTTCTTCTACAAATAAACCCAGAAAAATTTCTTTCATAACTTGCTCATCTTCCTAGGTGGCCTCTTCCAACCCATAGTGCTGCCACTGCACTTTAACCTGGGTGATAACTTGTTTCCGTAGCATTACTTCTCTCCAATCTAGTATAACCAAAGGTTCGACCAATAACTCGCCTTCCTGTTCGACCTAAACATAACAACAAAATGCGTTAAGTCATTAACCAATTGGTTAATACACCTTAAGGAGAAACTATATATATATATATAAATATAATATAATATATATATTATATATCACCTGAATTTCTTTCCATTTGATTACATGATTAGTTTCATAAACATATTTCTTAAGCAGAGAAATATGGAAGACATTTTGTACACAAATGTGACTAGGTAAGGCAAGTTGTAAGCCACCGGTCTGATTCAAGCCAAGATTTGAAAAGGTCCACAAAATCGAGGTGCTAATTTAGCACACCCAATCCATTGCAAGGTGATTTTCTTGGCTCGTACTTGAATGCAGACATGATCCCCTACTTGGAATTCCCGAAAGCTCCTCTTCCGATCAACAAAGTTCTTTTGCTGGTCATGAGTAGCCTTTAAATTGATTCATACCTTTTTCACCATTTCATCCATCTCTTCTAACATGTATGGCTGTAACAACAACTTATGCTCTGGTCTACTCCAACTCAAAGGTGTCCTGCACTTGCGTCCGTATAATACCTCAAAGAGACTCATCTGTAAGGATGCATGGTACTCGTTGTTGTAGGGAAACTCCACCAGGTGTAGATAATCTTCCCATTTAGTGGGCTGCTGCATTACATAAGTTCGCAGCATGTCTTCAACAACTTGATTTACTCGCTCAGTATGCCCATCTGTTTGTCGATGGTATGCAATACTGAAGTGCAGTTGTGCGCCCAATCCCTCAAAGAGGGCTTTCTAGAAGGCTAATGTAAATTTTACATCTCGGTCGGAAATGATCGTCTTGGGTATTACGTGTAGTTTAAATATGTTCTGCATAAAAATGTTAGCAATTTGGACTACTTTATAAGTTGACTGGACAGGTATAAAATGGGCAGATTTGCTCAATTTGTCCACCACCACCATGATGGAGTCATTTTTCTTTCTTGATTTAGGTGGCCCGGTAATGGAATCAATAGCTATTGTTTCCCATTTCCATTCTAGGATAGGCAAAGGGCGAAGTAATCCTACCGAATGTTGGTGCTCAGCTTTCACTTGCTGGCACTCCAGGTACCTGGCTAAATAATCTACCACCTCCTTCTTCATACCATGCCAGAAAAATTCCTCCCACAGGGCAGAAATCATTTTCTAGTATCCTGGATGCCCTGCAGATTCATCAAAGATTAAATTTTTAAGATGTTGTTGGTTAGGCACATATATCCTCTTCCTATAAATCAACAAATTTTCTGCATTTATTTCATAACCCAATTGTTGTTCATGGTTGTTTGGAATTTTTTCTCGCTGCCATAAATGTTTATATGTTGAATATTGCATGGCTGATTCTTGAATCTGCCCAAAAAAAGTAGTTCGTGATTCACTAAAAAAAAAATCATATAAACAATTTACCTTCCGACTTTAAGCATCTGCCACCCGATTTTCTTTTCCTTTCAAATGTTTGATTTCAAAATAGAATTCACTTAGGAAATCTTCCCAATGAGCTTGCCTAGCATTTAGAGTTGGATGTTTGAAGTAATTAATCACAATATGGTGATCAATCATCAACATAAATTTCTTACCTAATAGGTAATGCTGCCACATTTTTAAGGCATGAATGACCGCTGTCAGCTCCAAGTCATATGCTGAATACTTTTGTTCGTACTCTTTAAGCTTTCTAGATTCGTAGGCAACCACTCTGCCTTCTTGCATTAATACGCCACCTACACCTTCCTTACTAGCATTCGTACAAACTACATATTCTTTGTTGGGATCAGCAATGCTCATAATGGGTGTTGTGTTAAGAAGATGTTTGAGCTAATCAAATCTCCTTTGACAATCGAGGGTCCATTTGAAAGCTTTTCCTTTTTTTTGTAGAGAGGTAGTAGGATATGACACTCTAGAGAAACCCTCCACAAATCTCTGATAGTAACCCGTTATGCCCATAAATGATCTTATGTCGGCTACATCCTTTGGTACTGGCCATTCCATAATTGTTCTTATCTTTTCCAGGTCTACAACAATTCCATCCTTGGTGATGACATGTCCCAAGTATTGGATTTTCTCCTTAAAGAAATCACATTTACTGTACTTGGCGTACAATTGGTGTTCTCTTAGGACTTGCAAAACAATACGGAGATGCTCCTTATGTTCTTCTATGTTCTGAGAGTAGATCAATATGTCATCAATGAAGATTAATACAAATTTATCTAAAATTGATGGAATATGTTGTTCATGAGACACATGAAGGTTGCTAGGGCATTAGTTAGCCCAAAAGGTAAAACCACGAACTCATAATGTTCATAACACGTCCTTAATGCAGTTTTTGCAATATCCTCCTCCTTTATTCTTATCTAATGATAACCAGAGCAGAGATCGATCTTTGAGAATACAGTTGCACCTTTCACCTGGTCAAATAGCTCATATATATGGGGAAGGGGGTATTTGTTTTTAATGGTCATCTTGTTTAGCTGGCGGTAATCCATGCACATCTGTAGGGTTTCATCTTTCCTTTTAACAAATGGTACCAGAGCTATCTAAGGGCACACACTGAGACGGATATTCTTTTTATCAAGAAACTCTTGGAGTTGCATCTTTAATTATGTTAGCTCTGGTATACTCATTTTATAAGGTGCTCAAGAAATTGGGGCAGCTCCCAGAATTAGCTCAATGGTAAAATCTATGTCTCTCTTTGGGGGTAGGCACGGTATTTCTTCAAGAAATACATTTGGAAAATTTTGTATCACAGGTATATTCTTTAGTGATACATATTTATCTTTAGATTCAGCATACCCTACTTGTATTGCATAAACTTGACAACATTTTATGATGCATTTGGCTAATTGGGAGGCTGTTATAGGCCTTAATTGCAGAGGTTTCTGAACACCTTGAATTTCCTGTCTCTCCCCTACCTCATCTCGGTAGCTAATAGTTTTTGTTTTACACTTTATGAGGGACCAATGTTTCTCCAACCAATCCATGCCTATAATAATGTCATATGACCCCAGGGGTAACACATTCAAATCAACTATAATAGGTTGACTAGCTAATTTTAAAGGGAAGTTGCTTACTTTAGACAAAACTCTCCTTTTTTCTCCCGTGGCTAGTTGTACTATCGATGGGTTTTTAAATTTAACAACTTGTGATTTACATCGCTCCACTACCTTGGGTCTATTGTAACTTAAAGTGGCCCCGGGATCTATTAAAATAGAACAAGTCTGGTAAAAAATAGTACCTTCAAATTCAACCATGGTTGGCTGAAACTCTACCTGATGATCTTCAAGAGCCGCATTAATTTTAGGGATGTTCCTTTCCACTTCTCCCACAATATATGCCTCTTGAATTTGTGAGATCTAATCAGTTCCCTTGTGGTGAGGACAAATTTTGACGTAATGCAGGCCTCCACAACCCCAACACTGTACAGGTGGTATGTTAATTAATTCTGCTTCATTTCTGCCAGCTTGCTCATTTGTCCTGGTTTCACCTGGTACTTTAAACCTAGGCTTAATCACATTTCGATTAGTTTGACCTTTATATAATCCTTTGTTTTTGGTGCCCTTATTCCCCTTATGGCTGGGAATAAATTTACTTTCCCTTTTGTCAGCCCATCTCTTGCTCGTACTCCCTTTAGTTTATTTTGCTGATAGCGGATCCGTGCTTTCCAAATGACTTCGTCCATGGTTTTTGGGTTGTCAAATTCTAGCCATTCCTTCATGAACAGCAGAAGGTTGCTGATAAACCACTGTACTTTGGATTTTTCTTCACGAATATAAGGAATGTATCGTAATAATGATGCAAATTTTGTTATAAACTCATCCATGGTCATTTGGCCCAGGCGGAGATCATGAAATTATTTTGCTTTGTCATCATAAAATCTTTCGGTTAGATATTTTTCTTTAAAAAATTTCTAGAATTTCTCTCGAGTTATGTTTTGCTCACTGACCACATAGACTGTTTTTACTTCTTCCCACCACAATGTGGCTTTCCCTTGAAGCTGGAAAATGGCCAGACGGGCCTTCAAATTGTAATCATACTCGTATAGCTAGAAATAATTGTTCAGATTAATTAACCATGCTTCTGTCGCCTCTTTTTGCTCACCATCGAAGAGAGGAGGCTTGATTTTTCGAAACTCCCCTTGGAGTTCAATTTTCTGCTTCTTTTGAGTCTTGCGATCAGACACATTACCTGATTCTTCTTCTTGGTTTTCTTCACCTCCTCTCGTTTCCACATTTTCAGTTCAGAACTCTTGTTCCCCAGTCATATGGCCATTCTTAGGGTTGGGAACTAGTGGCCAATGATTCTGTCTATTTGATAGGCTTTTCAGAATCTTTTCTTGTTCCTGCATCAATCTTTTGTTGTTTGCTTAGAGTCGGGCCATTTCACCTTTAAATTCTTGTACAGTCGCCCAGATATCTGTATTGGGATTTTGCGGCTCATCGCCCCGCTACACCTAAACCTTAGGATTGCCTTCTTGAATGATGTTGGTCCTGTTCCCAATACGGAACTGTGTGGTAGATTCCCAGTTCGCTTCATACTGACTGTTTGTTTCCTCCTACGTGCACAACACTGAGTTTGTTATTCCTTATTCCAGAGGTCTCAGTTTTGGAAACGTGAGCACTCTGATACCATATGTAACACATCCATATATTAATAACATAAAAAAGAATATATATATATATATATATAATTACCATGTCACCAAAGTACTATCTTCAATAATTCTTGACATTATCATATTCTAATATTAACTTTATATAATTTATGACAAGGTCTATCATTAAAACTTGAAATGAAATGACATTTGAAACTTTAATTTTTATTTATGTATTGGATTCATGATTTATGGCAGAATCATTTACATACATATTTATTAAACTTATGGTTTTAAATCAATTTACATTTATATATTTTGGTACTACACTGGATTTGGCACTTAAATGAAATTAAGCTCCAGTCCTTGAAACCCGCCATTTGGTTTATGTGTATTTAATGGAGTTGGCTGTCTTGGCCTAGGTGGCAGTCCGATGTACTCTGAGTTGTCCACCTCCTGCGCTGCCCTCGGGATCTTCCTTCCCCATCGATGACTCTTGTTAACTCGTTTGATCGAACGGTGCTCAAGGGTTCTGACCTTCATTTCCTGGTGGTATTGTCTCTATCTGTCATTGTGTTACTCCATAATTGCGACGAACTTTGGCTCTGTTCCATGTCTTATGATTTTGGTTCTGGTTCTCCTGGTTACTTCGCCCATAGTCGTGGTTTGTTTGTTTATCCTTTCCATCCTCCGACATCTTAGCTCTACTCGGGTTTGTCTGTCATACCACCATAGATTTCTTCAACGCCCTGGATTTCAATCCGATGCGACAGGGTTTTCATATTGCTTTTCAATGGTAAGCTTCAACAATTTCCGCATTTTACTCCTTGATAATTATTACAGTTCCTTATTGAGGTTAATTTCTAACACTGTTTCTTCATTGTCTTGGTGGAAGGTTTTTCAGGTGCTGAGGTTTTTGGACGACGCTATGGAGAAAACCCTCTTACCAGCTTCATCTTTCAAGGGGCCGATCCTACCATGCACCGGGTATTTAACTCCTATTGTTCTCTTTCTATGGCAAGGTCTTACGGCCAGGGAGTCAGGGTTTCTAGAATTTCAGATATTAAAGTCATGTAGATTTTCTCGGCTATGGGAGCTTTGATCCTACTGTTTAGTTTTTTTTTTTTTTAACTATAAGAGTCTATATGGCTTTGACCCATATATTGAAATTTTGGGCACTTTTTCTGAGGCCGCCATTTTGTACAAAGCACAGTCGTTTGAACCTATAATGAATATATGGTTCTGTCTCATTGTTACTGTCTTCCTATATCGAGACATTGTGAACGACAATTTTATATATATATCTACAGGGTTTCAGAAGGATTTTGAATATTTTATTAAATTGTAAATCTGAAATTTCGAGCTCTCTTAGTTTGGAAATTTCTCAGTTTATTATATGGCAAATGTGCATCATTTCGTTCTTTACGGAGTCTAGATATTGATTTTGTTTTTGCTAAAAGTAGCAGTCTGCATGGAACCCTTTAGAGGTGACTGTTAATTCATAATAGCTTTACTGCTCTTAATGTTATCTTTTCCCTTCCAATCTTAAATACAAATTCCAGAACATGCTAGAATGTATAGTCAACTAGGGTTTTGTGACTGATATTTCATATATTTATGTGAATAACAATATTAGAGGATTCTGATATTTTTAATGGTTTCATTTATGCGAACAAATAACTATACCTTGTATGTGTTCTTTCTATTTGTAATGAGGCTTTACTTCTTTACGACAATTCGTTTTACTTGAGTCTTTTGAACTTAATTTCCTATAGATTGAAGGTCATTTGGAATTCTTTCCAGTTGAGTTTATTAATTTATGTTATAAAGCTCTGTATGCAATTTAATTGTACTCACTACTGAACTTTTTCCGTTATTAGTTATCCTTTCCTGGTTTTGTATTTGGGTTTTCATTATTTCTCTTAATATTGCATTGCAATTTTCATTTTGAATAATATAGATGATTCATTTTTACTTTCCTTTGTTCATGTAACTCATTATTTAGGAAACTTTTTGAAAAATAAATCTATCTTTTAAATAGAAGATAACTTACTGATATCTTTCTAGAATTAACCAGACTAAGGTGATTAAATAGTTCAATAACTCATAAAATAGACTTATTTATCTAAATACTTCTATGCTTACCTAGAAGAATATCACTTCTCTGAATATGTTGCTTCCAAGCAGATTATCACTTATCCGAATATGTTGCTTCTAGAATTTGGTTTGCACTTAGACTTGCACTTTGTTTTCCTCCCTATTGTGAGATTTACTATGCCAGCGAATCTCCCTTTGTACTACCCCTGATTCCAGGGAAAATTTCTTCTCTCCTTAGAGACTAAGTGTATATCTAATTATCTGGTCTTAACCAAATGTAGCTATCACAGACTGTCTGACCTCTTAACACAGTTCTTTTTCTTGTTTTCTCTTACTGATCTCAGATACCCATATCCTCTTGATCTCTTGAGTTAAATACTCCAAGATTTAGTTTTCTTGGAACATTTAACTGCCTCTCTTAACTAATTAATCAAAAGAAACAACGTTTACTAATAACTACACAATTCATCTTTCCATAACTTAATTCAAGAACAATTTATAATTAAAAAAAAAAGTAATAGTTTGTTCAGTTGCGGTAAAAAGAAATATTTACATTAACGAGGATATTACAGACATGAAGGGAGTCTACCTTGTTCCATGCTCCTGTGGTATTCCCTATATCGAGGAAACAGGTAGGTCTATTAAGCAAATAATCCTTGAGCATGTTGCAGATATTAGACACAGTCGATCTTGCTCATCAACCCTAGTGGAGCATGCAGAGAGAAGAAAACACCATGTTTGCATAGAGGAGTCCAAAGTCATTGCCAGGGTTGATCATTTCCACCATAGGAAGCTTCGGGAAGCGATTGAGATTGAAAGACATGCCAAAACTCTTAACAGGGATGACGGTTGGAAATTAAGTAAGAGCTGGATTCCGGCTCTCATGTCTTGATTCCTCCCACTCCTCTTCAGGGTTATTTTTGTTTTCATGAATCTTTTTCGTGTTTTCTCCTTTTCTTTCATTCTATATATCTACCTTGCTCCCCTCTTAACCTTGTTTTTATAACTTCTGAGTCTTTTCTTTTACTAGGTCTCTTATTATTTCTAATAAATATATATAACTTTTTACACTTAATTTTATTTAGCTACCTCATTCTAATTGTTTCATTCTCACTGCTGAGTCCTCTTCCTTGATCTTAATTATATAGTTGGATTAATTTAACCTCGTGTATTTTTTTTAATCCAATTAATTATTGAAGCATGAATATTTTCTCAAAAATAGATTTAAAGTCTTCAATATAATTTTTCAAATACATAATATTCAAACACTTTAATTAATTAGTATATGATAGGGTTTCGGCGTAAATCATATTATTAATCAATTGTCGACGCGTTTCGAACCAACAAGTGTGGTTCATCGTCAGGACAAGTTGAAAAACACTTTAGTTAATTATTTAAATTAATATAATACTTAGTTAGTCTTAATAGCTAGTTTTTAACAAATAATATTATGATAATATATTTTTTTAATAATTCGTATTTATTTTTTGAAACAACTAGTTTTTTTAACCAAATATATTTATTATTTTATATATTTGATCTATTTTAGTAATTAATTTAACTAATTTACCAACAGCTAGTTTTGGGCAATGATGCATCCACATTATTCATTCCTTTTGAGATCGATTGATTCTTCACTTTGTCATAAGAATAGACCACATTAATTGGTGAAATGACCACCAAATTTTGATTATGTAATTACTTTGAAAAACATCTATTCCACACTATAGATCACAAAAATCTTAAATCTATTATTAATATTCCTTCCTAATATAGAAAAATCTAATATCACTCGAAAATTCACATTTATGGAAATCTCATTAAAGAACTTCACCATACAATACCGGCCCCAGATAAGGCATTCTTTGAACCTCTCCGTACCGAGCATAGTCCAAACCGATATGTTATATAAAATTGACTGGATGCTTCCGTATCATATATTTTATTTAAAAGTTAAAAGTGGGCTCCACAATCGAAGAGACGAGCGCTAGGTGTACCGGCAAACAGGGATGAGGCACAACTGGGGGAAAGTTAGCTGGCCAAATCTATACAATAATAAATTCAAATCTATACAAGTAATGATATCGTAAGTTCTATATTTAAATTGGTTTGAAATATCATAATAAGCTGATTTTGAAATATTGCAGTGGGATGATATTTAAATTAGTTTAATATTGCAATGGGATGGCATTTAAAACTATAGTATAAGATGGATGTATAAGACAAATATGTACATCTTATATGTAATGTAAGAAAGATAGTATCTCAACATTAATTTATTTATGTCGGTTGTATTATAATTAATAATAATAATACTTTAGAAAACAATTATATCTTTGTCTTTTAATTAGTTCAGTTAATAATAAAATTTAATTTGTTATATTTTTATTTTTTTAATAATAAAATTATGAAGTATTTTTTAAATAAAAGAAAATCATAATATTATAGCTAATATCATGGTTTATCAATACTATGGACCATCTAGGTTTTTGATAATTATGTTATGCATCTAAGTTTTTAATTATTATGTTACAATACCATGGCTTTGATAATTATGTTATGGATCTATGTTTTTAATTATTATGTTATAATACCATGGGCCAATACCATGGCTTATTAATACTCTGAAAAACCATAACTTATTTCACAATCAAAATATTTTATTTTAATTTAATTTTAAGATATTTTTAATTAAATCTAAAAGCAAAAATATTATTTGTTACTTTTGAGATATATCTAAAGTTTCCATCTCTTCATCCTCACTACTACAAAAATATTCCCATAGATATTAAATCAAGGTTTTATAATATTAAAAAATTAGAATAATTATATATATGCATAGTTGAAATTTATATAATATAAGTAATATTATAAAGAACTGGGATAGATGCATCTTAACCAAGGATCCAAGCATCTTAACCATAGAGGAAAGAAATCATGATTCCTTTAAGTTTTTTATTATTGCATTTTTTTTTACATGATTGATCCAAAATATTGGTTTAATATTTTATTAACAATTATGTTTTTTTTAATTGAGATACTTTGTTAAATACATCACAATGGGATCAACTTAGAGAGAGAGAGAGAGAGGAGAATTTGGAGGGGGAAAGAGAGGGAGGGAAGAACAAAGACATTGAGAAATAGAGGTGGAGAGAGAGAGAGGGAGTGACAAGGGAGAGAGGAGACGAGAGAAGAAAGACAAAAAGAGAGGATAGAGATAGGGGAAGAAGGGGAACAAAGAGAGAGGGAGACATAGATATGGAGAGAATAAAGAGAAAAAGAGAGGATAGAGATAGGGAAAGAAGGAGAACAAAGAGAGAGGGACACAGATATGGAGAGGGGAGAGAGAGAGAAGGAGAGAGGGAGGGAGATAGTGACAAAGTTGTAGGGTGGAGAGAGAGTGTGATAGGGGAAGAGACTGAGGAAGGTGGGAGAGAAAGGGAGAGAGAGAAAAGAAGAGAGAGAGTACTTGAGAGAAAGAAGGATAGAGAGATGGAGATAGAGGGGGTGAAAGAGGGAGGAAAGAAAAAATACATAGAGAGAGAAAGATGGAGAGGGAAAGGGAGTGAAAAGGGAGAGATGTAGGGACAATGAGGGAGAAACATAGTTACCGATCAAATGGGAACTATTACCTCAAAACGAGTACTCTAGCCCAAAAACCCCAGAAAAACATGAAAAACAACCCAAAAACGAAAATTGTGTATGCCATAACTACTTTTTTTAAGGTAAATTTTCAACTTTTTTTTTTAAATGGAAGTAAAAATGTTATGAAACCAGCTCAAGAAAAAGATAGAAAATATAGATCAACGCCTTAGAATTTAGCCTCTTCGAGGGGGCAACCTCCTTTACATTACATAAATGAACAATTATTTGATGATTCAAATGACAAAACCTCCTTTCTATATATAGGAGTCTAAGGAGTCACAATATAACCCAACCGACCTAACATAATAATATAAGAAGCCACCAAAAAAACAATAGATGGATTCTATGGGGCACAATAATAAAAATATGGGGACAATAGGGGCACAACAATATTAATAAGGGATACAACTACAATAGTAATGGGGTAATCACTAGTATTATAGGGACCTATCATGCCCCTCCCCTTCAAAAAAAGTGTTGTTCTCAACGCTTGAGTAGTTTTGGATGCTTCTGTATAAAATTCTCATCCTCCCATGTGGAATCTTCAGTGGATAAGTTCTTCCACTTAATGAGATACTCAGAAATGGATTGATTTCGTAGCTGTCGAGTTCTTGTTTCTGTGACTGCTTCCGGTTCCAATATGATTTTTCCGTCCTCGTCAAGTTCTGGCAATATTGTTTGAACTGGGAGGTTGTTGCCTATAACATTCTTTAAACATGAAACATGGAAAACTGGGTGCACTCAAGACGCTGCAGGAAGCTCCAATTTGTATGCCATAGTACCAATCTTTTGCGACACATTGTACAGACCATAATACTTTGGTGATAATTTATTATCCTTCTTAGCTTGCTTGAGGGACATTTGTTTATATGGTTGTAGCTGTAGGAATACCCAATCAGCTACATGAAGACTTCTTTCGCTGCAATGTTGATCTGCCTGTTGTTTCATTCTATTTTGTGCCAAAACGAGGTTATCCTTTAAGAGTTGGAGGACTTGTTGTTGATGTTCGATGTGATGTTCCACTGCTTGAATCTTAGAATTTTCTCTTAAATATGATGTTGATGGATGGTTGGCTGATATCCATAGAGTGCCACAAATGGGTCATTTTTTTGTTGTATGGAAGGAAGTGTTATAC
>APFE031257489.1:0-11093 GCA_000404065.3 Pinus taeda
GCAATTGTGTCAACCCCTTTGGCCTTCAGCTCATAGCTTCTATCAATTTGTGTTTCCTTAGTATTTTTTTTTTTTCAGTTACCCTAAACTTCGATAACTGTTATATTTGAGACCAGATATATGGTGTCGAGATGATTGATCGTGTTTGTATTTGTTCAATTCCCAGGTCATAAATGAAACACATTGTCTCGCCAACGTTGCTCCAGTGGTTTTCAGAAAAGCAATAGCAGACATTAAAATTAAAGGCATTTAATAATATATTGTTTTTACTCTTCTTGGTTGATATTAATGTTTCTACTGAAATTTACAATTTTATTTATGTATATGTACTTTTTCTGGAAGGGTTGAAATGTATAAAATTTCAACTCATACTTCCAATTCCAGCACTTCTTTTAATCGTTTCAGTGCAAATATGATCATCATAAACTTGTGTTATCAAGAGGCTTTGTCATCCCAAAAGGGTGGTCAGTCTTGGTGTTTATGAACGGCATCCATCTAACCCTTTTGAAGTTCTTGCTATGAGCTATCATTTTGTTCTCTTTATCAGATCTTTTGCCTGTAGGATCTATAAAATTGTTAGCTGAAACGTCCTTTGTAGTACCTTGTTTGGTTTATATTCGTGGATTCATTGACAGTATTGACATTTTGAAGTCTGTTGTTTTTGCTTCTGCGCATTACTTTTCTGTATTTGGTCTATATTTATTATTGTGTGTGGGCATACTTATGGAATTTCTGATCTTCAAATGGCAACTGCCACCTGTTCATAATTTTCCGAAGTCCATTTATTTGGGGATTGAGTTATGATATTTGTTTTCATAGAGTTCTCAAGGTATAGACAAAATGCTATTTCAGATTCTTTGTTCTAATGTTGTTTTCCTTGGCGTTCTTTTGATGTCTGTAATGCGCGTGCATTACCATCAACAAGAAAAATCTTTTCGTAATTAGAATTGTCTAGCAATTGGTGTATATTATAAAAATATAAATCTGATTAACAATTAAACATGGTTTAAGATCAACAAGCTTTTGCAACGTATTTTCTGCAGTATTATCTGGGCGAATGAAAGCAACAAGAAAGATGGTACACAAACATGGGAAATCAACTGCTTTAAGTTGTAATGCAGGAAGCAGGTGTTCTTTGTTTGCTATAATTTGGAGTTTGGCCGCATGGATACCATTGATTCATGCCTACAACACCTTAACTCCATCAAATTCTAACAAAGTACGAATAACAAATGGGCGTAGAAGGCACCTTGGATGAAAAAGATTTATTCGAGTATAAAGTACAGAAGGGAGCATCCAGAAGTTGTCCATAATGATTTCTTAGGAGAACTCTTGAAAGAAGACTTGCATTCATAAGAAATTATAGCATATTTTGTACTATTTCCTGCTCTTCGCTGGTCACGAGACCTCAGCCTCAACGATGGCATTTGCTATCAAATTTCTTACGGACTGTCCCCAGGCACTTCAGGAGCTGAAGGTGTGTCAATGTATTATAAATAAAAGCATTTCATATTTCGAATTGGTATTGGTATTCTAAATAAAAGCATTTCATATCTTGGATTGCACTGATGGTGGAATATGCACCACACAGGCGGAACACAACGCTCTGTTAGAGAGAAAGGGGAGTCCAAGAAACCAAAACCTCACTTGGGATGACTACTGTCACTGAAATTCACCCAATGTGTATGTAATTAGTTACTGCTTTCATGACAAACCATACGATTTATGTTTGGTGATAGGTTGTTAGAATTTTTTTATCCTCATTACAAATTTTGTAACATATGTTTATATATATAAATGAATTCATGAAGATCATTTAAAATTTCCCCGTAGCTTCTATCAATTTGTGTTGCCTTAGTATTTTTTTTCTTTCAGTTACCCTAAACTTCAATAATTGTTATATTTGAGACCAGATATATGGTGTCGAGATGATTGATCGTGTTTGTATTTGTTCAATTCCCAGGTCATAAATGAAACACATTGTCTTGCCAACGTTGCTCCAGCGGTTTTCAGAGAAGCAATAGCAGACATTAAAATTAAAGGCATTTAATAATATATTGTTTTTACTCTTCTTGGTTGATATTCATGTTTCTACTGAAATTTACAATTTTATTTATGTATATGTACTTTTTCTGGAAGGGTTGAAATGTATAAAATCTCAACTCATACTTCCAATTCCAGCGTTTCTTTTAATCTTTTCGGTGCAAATCTGATCATCATAAACTTGTGTTATCAGGAGGCTTTGTCATCCCAAAAGGGTGGTCAGTCTTGGTGCTTATGAATGGCATCCATCTAGACGACAAGTACCATTCTTCTCCGCTCAAGTTTGACCCATGGCGTTGGCAACAGATTCTGGAAAATAATGTAATTAATTAGCATCAAAACCATCACTTCATGTAATTAATTCTCTTAGTAATCTTTCTGTGTCTAATTCTTCTCTTAGTAATCTTTCTGTGTCTAATTCTGTTAGTAATCTCTTGGACGTTATATTGCATGAGCTCTACAAGAACCCCTCTTTTATTCCATTTGGAGGGGGCTCAGGCTCTCTCCAGGAATGCATCTAGCAAAACTTGAGCTGGGCCTCTTTCTCCATCACTTCATCACCAAATTCAGGTCATGTGCTTCATTCTTATACTTCTTTCACAGCAAGATAAATAAGACATCAATTTTATGAACGCTGTACATGTACATTGTGTTTTACAAGAATGTGCTAAAATTGTCTTAATATTTGCAGATGGGAGCCACTGGATGATGATAAGATCTCCTACTTTCCTGTTTCCCACTTGACTAAAGGCTTTCTGATCCATATACATCCTCAAGAACAAATGGATGATTAATCGCAGTATAATAGGATTTGATTGATGCAGTATGGAGTATTAGTAATAGTAAATAAGTTTGAAAGAATGGATAATTAATCGCAGTATAATAGGATTTGATTCATGTAGTGTGGAGTATTAAAAACAGTAAATAAGTATGAAGCTTAAAACAATAATTACCCCACTGTGGACATATAAATTCAATGTCAAACGACATCAGCAAAAATGGAACCTTATCTCTCAGTTTGTACTGAGTCTTTAATTTCCTTATTAAACCCAGCCTTCATTGTCCACCTTGAGGGTGACACATTTTGTAATTTGAATATTTAAATGTGTCACTCTGCCCTATATAAATTTTAGGTAAATTAGGTGACAATACCATCATCATCTAATAAGGATTACCTTGGGTTGCTTGTGTTTGTGTCTAGGGTTGCTTTGTAGTTTCTATGTAGTTACATCACACTTCCACTTTATGCCCTTGTGACACAGGTCAGTCTACTCCATGTTCATTGAAAATACAATCAGTTTAGGTGTTTGACAGGATCAATTGAACTTGAGAAAATGTTGGCTTATATAATTACAAAAAGGGAGAGTTACATCTTCCAAGTATTCACTTAGTATATTGACCTGGTTTATTTTGTATAGAAATAGATTAATCAAACCCTACATTGTGATATTAAATATCTTATTTGTACTGATAAAATTAGAGATAAGGTGTCACCTGATAATGCATTAACACAGTTGTTTAATGACACCACTTTTGATTTTTCTTTGGTTGATTTTGCCTAAAATATGAGTAGAAATTGTTAAAACCATAGTTTCTGATTAGAAATAGGGGAAATTTTAGCTTTAAGTTGTTGAATTTGCACAATCCAAATGTTTAAGGGATTTTTTAGGACATTGAATCCATTTTTGTACTAAAAAATACAATGAAACATTGTGATCTCACCAAAAATCATATCATTAGATTTCGGTGAAACGGTTAAAAAATCACCTCATTAAAAAATAGTTAAGCTCATAGTAGACAAATTTATCAGGATATAGAAAAGAGTGGAGTTTAATTTTTCTTTTGTACAACAGTTATCTCTCTATTGAGAGCTTCAGGTAAAGCCTCAGAGGATTTTTGGATAAAAAGTATGACCACTCTAAAATATGCTTCCTTTTGTTTGTTAAATTAAATTAAATTTTGTTGTAGTCTGGAGCCTTCTAGAAAAGCAGAGAAATAGAAATGATGATTTCTCTTTAAATCATTTTAATTTTATTTCTTGATATAACCCTGTTTGTTGATAGATAGAGAACATTCATTTCACCCTGTTTGTTGATAGATAGAGAACATCCATTTTTGGGCAAATTTTGTTTTTCCAATATGTACAAATGTTTTAGTGAACTTTTGGATCGTTCAAAAACACTCTGTTCTGGTTAAATATCATGTATAAAGGAATATGCTCTTAAAATATGATGGGATATTTTTATGCAGATGGGATCTCACATGAAGAAGGCAATATTTGAAGAATAGACGGCCAATGTTTTGAACAGATGGCAACAAAATGCTAAGAAAAAACAAAACGAGATAGAAAGTCAAAGCATTCTTCCCCTGGTTTCACACGCAGATCAACTGTGTTTTCAGGATTTCAAAGCGGAGAAACAACTCCAATCCATGGATCTTCTCCATTGCATTTGCTCCGAAGATACAAAACAGCAGGAGCCATGGAAACTGCATATGCCTCTGAGAGATATGACCACTCAGAATCCAGCGCATGAGATTCGACAATTGATTCATCTTCTTCTTATCCTCCCCAGCATAATCAACTCGAAACAAATTCTGTTTTTGTTTGTGAGGATTGCCCATGAACTAGTGAGGCTCCTATATCATTTTTCATACCATAAAAACCCTATTTACATTGATTATACTATCAGAGGGCAACATATCATGCGAGACAGATGATTCTCGAGACTTGTACTGGTACTGCAGCTAGCTGGAAGGGTTGGTCCTCGAAGGCATGGAGTGCAGTGGATAATCCTTGTATATAAAATGACCCTATATATGATGACTATTTGTTCTGGCACTAATTGCTGCTGCAGAGCTGGAATGCCACCCTTTGGAATTGTGGAAAAATCTCGTTGTATGATTTAGGTTATAGGGATTCTAGCATTTTTAAGGTTAATGTTTGTTTAACTTAATTATTCAGTATCTCTGTTAAATATATGCTGTATTTTATTTTAAACTCTGTTTGGCCATAATATGTGTTTTTTAAGTTTGATGGACTGTGTCAGTTCTGGTGCTACTGGACCTTGCTCTAGTCTTTAAAGTGATTAATTGCTATGGAAGTAATTTCTGTATTGAATGGTGAGTGCACATGGTCCCCAATCTTATAACTCAATATGTTTCATCTCTTAGTTGACAGAAATTACCTTTGGGTATGTTTTATTGATAGATTTGGTGAGTCAGTAAATGGTACTCCAAAGCCTACCTCTCCTGGTCTAGGAGAAACAGAAATATCGGAAGAAGAAAAGAGGAAAGCGAGGGCTGAGAGGTGTGTTCTTTGAAAATTCAGGAATTTATTCTCTATATTCCTGAGATTATGATGCTATTTTCCTTATCTTCTGTTTTCCTTATCTTGTGTGTGTTTAATTTATTGTCAGTTTAATTTGCTTAATATTTTTATCCAAAATTATGATACATATTTGTTTTACCTCAGAATAATTGGAATCTGACAATGCCCAAATTATTGGACTTACTTTGCGCTCATCTGCTGATGATGAAGCAAAGAAGAAAGCTCGTTTGGCTAGATTTGGAGTGGATGTGAAATCTGCTTCCTTGGAAGATGACAGGAAAAAGGCAAGGGCTGCAAGGTAAACTCCTATTTCAATGATTGTGTTCTTGGAGTGGATGTGAAATCTGCTTCCTTGGAAGATGACAAGAAAAAGGCAAGGGCTGCAAGGTAAACTCCTATTTCAATGATTGTGTCTGAACAATATTATTTGTTTGCTTTGTATGTTATGATGAAGATCACATCTGTTTCTTGCCTTTGTGCATTTCATAAATTAAGCTTTTATTGAAACTTTATTTTATATGGATGCATACCTGAGGGAATTTCTTGTTTAATATTGAAAAATGATTATAAATTGTTTGTTTATCTCAGGTTTGCCTCGGCATTGGATGGAAGCACTTCAGAGGTAAACAAAAAACTAAAACCATACCTGGAAAGACTATGGCATCAACATGAATGGTGAGTGTAAGTTCCTCGATCTCTTAAATCCTAATTTGGTTTGATTTTTGTTGCATGATACAAAGAAACACAACTGATTACTTTATTTATGATACAGGCTTGGGATTCTAAGGCAAAAATGTTGTCCCTGTTGCAGCACAGCACAATCACGCAATGTTAGATACTGGATATGATAAAAAATAGGCTAGTGGGGCTACAAATTGCATTAAATTTTGGTTGAGGATCAATGCCATTTTCGTAAAATCATTAATTAGTTTTGCTTTTATGTTTTGTCTAGCTTTCTCGTTTCTGGTGTCTTTCTTCGCTACATTTTGATTTGTTGTTAGCCTCCCCATTTACCCTTTTTATAACCTTCTCTGTTAGCATTCTCGTTTAACTTCACTCTTTTCTGTCCCCTCTTAATTTAATATTTGTAGTGCTTACATTTACATGGAATCTTATTTGTGTTTGAAATTTTTTCTTGTTGTGGTCACTTAGGCTTTAACCATCCATTTTACAGGTTTAAAATTTGTCTCATCTGCAAGGTCAAATTGTCTTTGGTTTTGCTTTGAATTGCTCATCTATCCGCCTTCTAGACTTCCTTGAAATGCCTTAACCAGATTGGGAATGTCAATTGACAGGCAAAACATTATAGAGGACTTCAAACAGAGCATGTGAACTTTGAAATTTGATGTTTTTCTCGTCACTTAATTTCTGTGGTGCTTCACATTTTCTGATTGGTGCTTCTAAATTCTGTTAATTTTCGGTGTTGAAATCTGTTGAAATTTTATCATCAGTTATTTCACTTTTCATCAGTTATACTCAATTCCTCCTCTTATTTTTCTTTTCCTCTATATCTGTTAGGTTCTCCTACTTTTCTTTGTGTCTTTTTTGTTTTTTTCAATTGTTTGTCTTTTATTTGAAGAGTATCCAGTGCCTTCATGTCTTTTTGGTCGTTTTAACCCCAAAGCATTTTGTTGTGGTTGCTGCACTTTCTTGGCTGATGGTAGGATTTTGGGACCATTTTAATGTTTTACTAGGTCTGCTAATAGTATTTTAGGAATGAAGCTCATTTGACCCGCATAGACATGCAGTTTTGTGTTTTACTTAAAATGACAGGAATGCAAATTCCTCATCTTATGATCTAGTTGGACGGTTTATTTGGTCAAGGGGGCCAGGCAGTCTTCGTTTTGCTTGGCAAATGACAAAATGCAATTTCCTATTTTTGACCTAGGTGAATGATTCATTTGCTCAAGGTGACCATGTGCTGTATAGATTTATAATTGTAAATGGGCGACTTAATTGTATATGATATTTTGATAAAGCTTATGTTCATCTCGATCTGGGTTAGATTGTGATGCAGTATATTTTGCCTTTTTTCCTGAATCTTTAAAATGTGGACTAGCTGTCAACTTTGACATGAATACAGTTGCCCAAATCTATCTCATGTATACAACATACTGTGCTCACTACGAAAAATGCAGAATTTATAGGATTCTGTTATACAAAATAGAAAGACATGTATTCTTTGGGAATTTGATTTTCTGGTAAAATTTTGATTTGATGGTAATTTTGTTCTCTCTTTCTCTAAGAATTGGGAGATTTGTAGATCATGCATTGTGGGTGAAAAACACAGAAATTCAACGATTGAGTGAAACTGAATTATGCAACTTGCACCACGTTGTGGGGAGCTAAGTCAAGGGTTTGATGAAACCTTCAGGTTTGGAATTTGGCGAACTTGAAAAAATTTGAAATTTAGTGGTAATGCTTGGTACTAGTGGTAATGCTTCTGAGGACAAGGGCAGTCCTTTGACAATAACTCATATACAAAGGTTTCGAAGGTTCTATATCTTAAATGGCTAAATAAGATAGCTTCTATATCTTAAATGGCTAAACAAGATTTGTTAGACCTGTGGATTTTAGTATATGAAACCATTTATACTTATGTTAGCTCACTAATTGGCTCTCTTGTACAGCAATGTTCTTGGATCATATGCCCATTTCATATGGAATGTCTACTAAGTGGTTCTAGTTAATGGAACATTGATTTGAGTGTTTAATATATTTTTATTCTTTATCAAATTATTTTTTTGCTCTATTTGCTTTCTTCAATTTATGCCTTACGGTGTTTCCTTTGCAACATCTGGTGCAAATGCTAGTTATGTCGATGGACAGACAACTAAGTTTATGAATCCACGTGGAGGTGAATATTACAGAAGCTGTAATACGTACCTTCTCGTTGCATTTCCTCCGCTCCGTTTTCCTCCATTAGAAGATTGTAAGTGCCAACGAAATTAAAATGCATGGAAAACTAGTGGACTTCAACTTGCTTCGCGTAACTACCTCGTATCAAGAAAATGTCCACAATTGAATTCTCATATATATATATATAGCGAATAAGTTTAACATGAATTCAAAGGGATTAAATATCTAGTACTGTAAATGTTTTTTTAAAGTTGTGAATTTTTATTGGTTCAATTATATTATATAATGTTATAGAGATTACATAATTTAAATTTATTTGTAAGTTTAAAAATTTTGTAAATTGTAAAAAGATATATATTAAAAAATAAAAAATATTAAGACTTATTGCAAATGGTTTTAACCCTAAAATTTATTGCAATTATTGCTATTTTATTTATTTATTTTTTCAAATATACATATCTTTCAAATTTAACACAAACATACTTACAGATACTCTTCACACAAATCTGAAATAAATCACTAACCTAAATTAACCTTTAAACTCAATAATAAAATATAATAAACATACTCTTCTCTTCTCCTTGCCCATTACCATTTAATGTTTACTCTAAACGATTTTGGATTTTATCATTTGATGTTTACATTATACAGTGATTTTGGATTTGGTATATCAGATTTTACTTTTAAGTGAACTGAAATATAGTGAAGTGATTTTGGATCGTCATTTTATGGACATGGAAACTACTACTATTAAAATGTCTTTAACAATTTTTATCTCGGTTTTAGGTGGAAAGAGTTTATCATTTCCATAATATTGAGATAATCAATAATAGTTTTGATTTTGATTTTTAAATTTTAAATTTATATTTAACTTCAAATATTTATGGTATTATTATATTTTTTAAATTTAAACCAATCATTGTGAATTAAAGTAATATTTTTTATTTATAAAAATGATTTTTTATTTTATAATCTGTTTTAATTTTAATTTTAATTAATATTAATTATTAATATGGATTCATTTACTTTTGTATCTATTATGTTTTATAGGGATTAAATTTCTCAGGGCACAAATATTTTTTTTGGAATGTAGTTTTTAGGAAAAGTTTACATATTTAGAGATTTGATCCATCTTGTTGCATGATAGATTTAGAGTTAGATGGATCTAGGGTAGTTGGAGTTGAGCGCAACAATGCCACATTTTTAGACTATCATTATAATGTATATACCTGAGATAAATTTCATACTTTGAAATTTATGTGTTTATTAGTATCTATTTGTTTGAGGATTTAAGGGAATAACTTGTCAATACAATCTTGGTTGTACTCTGATTGAGACTAGTGAATTCATAATCTGGCCATTATACACAAAGCTTGTAAGCATTTTTTTAACATTAAGCCATTATTGAAAATATGTGTGGTTAGCATGACTTTATTCATTTTATTTGTCATTAAAAAGCTTTACCATGGATTTACATCATGTTTTACTTTATTTACATTATTCTTTCTTTAGCTAACCTAACCATATTATTCTCTTCCTTAATTTACATACCTTGAAAGTTTTGTATGTCTATGTTTGGATGTTTTGAGTGATTTATGTGTTTATATGTATGGATTTGGATGACAATGTTTGGTGATGTTACAATTATTGTGTTTTATTGTTATATGTATATGTAATTGTCTGTTAGTAATTGGTTTCTTATGAAGAAGGGAGACAATCGCGTCAATAATTAATTTGTAGTTTGTAGAAGAATTGATTATGCACACCTGTTTCATTTAATTCTAGGTATCTCAACTTTTGAAAGCTAATTAATTCTTAATAGTGCCCCTGCAAGTATTACTAAATATATTTTGAGGAGCATTTGTAATAACTTACTTACTCCCAACGTTAGCTTGGAATGGATAAAGGTTGTAATAGACCTGGTGTCTTAATTGTTTCAACTTTATTTTGTTGGCAAACCGAACATTCTGCCACAAACTTTTGAATATCTGATTTAAGGCCGTCCCAAAAAAATTCCTTCTTAACCCTGTGATAAGTTCTTAAAAATCGTGAGTGCCCTCCTAAGGGGAACTGTGAAATTCCATAAGAATATTTTGTGTTAGTTGGGAATTCTTACAGAGGTATCAACGATCTTTGTACCATAACGAATCATTTTGTCAGCTAAATGTATCAAACGTACTGTAATCTTGTTGTAACTTTCGAATAAACCACAATTCTTCGTCATTCTTCCATTCCTCCCTTGCTTCGTTTATCCAATCTGGTTGGATAATATAAATGGCGCACAACAATGCTTCCACATCCTCATCCTTTCTTGAGAGTGCATCTGCCACCACATTTTGCTTCCCTTCTTTGTAGATGATTCCATAGTCATAACCCAACATCTTTGTGACCCACTTTTGTTGCTCTTCAGAGGATAATCTTTGTTCTAAAAAGTATTTAAGGCTATCATGATCTATTTTTACCTTGAAGTGTCTTCCCATTAGGTAGGGTGGCCATTTCTTAAGTGCATGGAGTATTGCCAACATTTCCTTCTCATAAATAGCTTTGTGTAAAAACTTTCCCTTGATTGAACGACTTTCAAAAGCAATGGGTCTTTCATCTTGCATTAAAACTGCACCAATTCCATTTCCTGAAGCATCACATTCCACAATAAAGGTTTTTGTGAAATTCGGTGTAGCTAAGATAGGTGCTTGGCACATTGCCTCTTTAAGATGTTTGAAGGCCTTTGTTGCTTTTGGAGTCCATGAAAATGCATCTTTCTTCAATAGTGTTGCTAGAGGTGCTACTATTCTCCCATAATTCTTAACAAACTTGCGATAATACCTCGTCAACCCGAGAAATCCTCGCAGATGCTTTATGGATG
>APFE031257489.1:11729-68369 GCA_000404065.3 Pinus taeda
CTCTAGCATTTATGCAACCATACGTTCAATTTCACTCTTTTGGGCATAGGGATATCTGTACGGCCTGATGTTTGAAGGAACACTTCCTGGAATCAGATGAATAGCATGATCATGATCACGAATAGATGGGAGACCTTTGGGAGTCTCAAATACCTTAGAATTATTGTCCAAGACTATTTGGAGAGCTGGAGAAATAGATTATTTCAATGTGGAAACATCTAGTGAACATAATTGTGCAATTACACCTTTTCGTTCCTTTTATAGAATCTTTGTCATACCATTAGAGCTAATTATCTTTCCCAGTTTCCCTGAAATACCCCTTAATTCAACTTCCTTTCCTTCCACAGAAAATTTCATGAAAGTTCTTGAAAATTAAAAGCTATTGTACCCAAGGATTGTAGCCATTGGACTCCTAAAACAACATCAGCACCTCCCATTGGAATGGAAAGCATTGGGCTAGTCAATACATATTCTCCCATGGATAGCTTGATATTATGGCACTTTCCAGAGCAATTTATTGTTCCTCCATTTGCAATCATCACTTGACACTCTGGTGCTGGATATAGAAAGCAATTCAATTCTTTTGCTACCCTACAATGAATAAAATTGTGGGTGCTTCCTGAATCAATCAACACTATTACCTTTTTCTTCTTGATTTGTCCTTCTATCTTGATGGTTTGAGGAGTGGTAATTCCCGCCAATGCATTACAAGATATGGTCGGATTCAATTGTTCTTCATCTAGGCTTTCTTCCTAGAGTATATCTCTTCTTTTGACATTTCTTGCTCCTTTTCTTCTTCCTCTTCACAATATATGTAGAATAATTTCTTCTCAGCACACTTATGACCTTTAGTGTATTTGCTATCACAACTGTAACAAATTTGCTTTTTTTCTTCCAATTGTTGTGGTGTCAGCCTTATAGGTTGTGGAAGACTAGGGGCAACAACACTTCCGTCTTTATAGTTCTGAGTGGTATGCTTCCTGGTTGCCATAATTTTGCTTTCCATTTTTCTTGCTAACCTGAATGCCTTCTCTAATGAATCAGGTTCCCAAAGGCGAACATCATGTTGGATATTATCCTTTAAAGTCCCTATGAACACATCACTCCTATGCTCCTCTGGAATATTTTTTACCCTTATGTTCAATTTTTGGAACTCCTCAATGTGCTCCATTATTGAACCCTTTTGTTTGAGACTATCAATTGGCTAAAAAAAGTGTTGCTTTTTGTATCCTCATAATGTGTTGTCAATTCTTCCGTAAAAACTACCCAAGTGATAATTTGTTTACGAGAGCAAAGCCATTGATACCATACAAACTGATTTGGTTCAAAATATAAAGTTCCATACATACCTTTTGTGTGTTTTTCACATTATTGAGATCAAAAAATTGCTCCATCTGTAATGTCCATGTTGCAGGATCCTTGCCATCAAACTTCCTCATATCGATTTTTGGAATATGGTGGGTCTTCGATCCAACATTAGAGTCTACAGAATCATGATTAACATTTCTTTTGTTCTCATAATGAGTTTCCTTTAGTACCCTTTCACCATTATTGACCATTTCTTGTAGCAACTTATTCATATTTATCTTCAATTCTTCCATCTTATCATCCATGCCATCAATTTTAGCGTCCATGTCATTCATCTTAGCTTCCATGCCATCCATCTTAGCTTCTATGCCTTTCTTTAAACAATCCATCTTAGCTTCTACAACTTTCTTTAAACCATCCATCTTAGCTTCTACATCTTTCCTTAAACCATCCATCTTAGATTATGTTGCTTTTTGTACAAGTGAGACTTGTTGCACTTGTTCTTGTAATTTCGATATGTCATATAGCATTCCTTCTTCTTCTTCATGAGTCATGCTAGAGCTTTTAGGTTCCTTACTAGGTGTTTACATTTTCTTTCCTCGGGGCATCAGTTACCGATAATAGTGCTCTATTAGCACTTTGAATTCCTTCAAAATAGATTTTCAAACCAATCTTAAGCAAAAATTTAAAAGAATCTACACACCTTTTTCTCACTTTGTAGGAGCTAGATATTTCCTCTGATGTATCTCTGTACTTTTAGATCATCCAGTTCTGAAATTGCAACCTGTGGTAGTCTTCCGTGTCCTCTTTCCAATGCCACTAGTCTGATCCAAATTGGATTCTCCAAGGAAGAGTTATGCGAAATCTCCCACAGTGACCTGATTATAGACTAGTTCAGTACGGCGAACTTGTACGATGTGCCATGAGTCACTCTTTTGACCTTTGGCTCTGAAAGATATATACAAGAAACTATAGTCCATCCTCTTTCTGCACCTTCTTACGAAATTTTAATCCAATGCTCAAAGAAAAAGTTATGATGATTTTCCCCAGGTCACATGTTTGGAATGTAATTCAAAAGTCTACAAAAAGACCAACTTCCTCAGATCATATCTCCACAAATATAGCACAAAAAGCTCTGAAATTCAAACTCGACATTCTACACGATTCTCAAATGGGTTTTTTTTAGCTTCTGAAACATAAAAAAAAAAGAGGTATAGCGAAAATGCCACGACGACCTGTTTGGAGGAGTGAAACCCTAGAATCCAAAGCTCTAATACCAAATGTTATGAAACTAGCTCAAGAAAAAGATAGAAAAGATAGATCAACACCTTAAAATTTAGCCTCTTCGAGGGGGCAACCTCCTTTACATTACATAAATGAACAATTCTTTGATGATTGAAATGACAAAACCTCGTTTCTATATATAGGAGTCTAAGGAGTCACAATATAACCCAGCCGACCTAACAATAATAATATAAAGCCACAAAAATAACAATAAAGGGATTCTATGGGGCACAGTAATAACAATATGGGGCCGATAGGGGCACAACAATATTAATACGGGGTACAACTACAATAGTAATGGAGTAATCACTAGTATTATAGGGACACAACATAGCATGAACCGAGTGAATGTGAAGAAGATTGAATTCGGGAAGAATAAAATTAGTGAGCAATTGTTAGTCTTGTGTAAATGGACTTACAATTTTTAATTATATGATTGTGGAGCGAGAATGAACCCAACGAATGCTAAGAAGATCAAATCCGAATGAGCAATTGTAATGGTGTAAATTTACTTTGAGTTTTTTTTATTTATAGCAAGAATGAACCCAACGAATGCTAAGAAGATCAAATCCAAATGTGCAATTGTAATTGTGTAAATTTACTTCTAGTTTTTTATTTGTATGATTGTTTAGGTTTCCATTTAGTTCAACATTATTTATATGGTTATTTAGAAATTTGTATAGGTTGATATTAATTTTAGAATTTTGAATAGGAAAATAATTTTATTTCATTTTATTGGACTCATGTCAACTCTATGTAGAGCATGAATATACTTACACATGGTTCTCATACTAGGTTGTACTAGGTTGTAGAATGAGCCTCTTGGTACAATTATCATTATTGTCAAATTTGTATGCATATATAAATTTTATTAAATATTTATCATTTGATTGTCTTAATGATATTTTCATATATAACATCTCCCTAAATTCACCAAATTAATAATTGTTATTTACATAGGAAATATGTTTTTTCTAAGAAACTATTTACATTATTTTTCACAATAAGTGGCTAAACTATTGATTTTGTTAAGAGGGGCTCTCCATCCGAGTATGGAAGAGATGTAATTTTTTTCCTTGTCTTGTTCTGTACTGTAAACATTTTGACTTAGCCAAATTACCCGAAACAAAAAATAAAAAACTAATAACTTGAAAACCTTTTTAATTGGTAAAAGAAAATAATGTTAAATTAAAAATAAATCCATGGTATTGACCCATTGTATTCATGTGAAATATAGCCTATTTAAAGGGGGAAATTAAACCAACCTAGATCCATCTTAACTATGGATCTACTAAGAGCTAATAGGTATCAAATCTCCTAAGATGCAAATCACTTTTATAGTGAAAAGAGATTTCCTCCCTCTTAGTGATTGGTAGATCCAGAGTTAAGATAGATCTAGGTTGGTATTAATTGAAGAGGAAGCATCTCATTACCATATGAGTTTTACTTTTATATCATAAAGTATTGTGAAATTTTTCATTTTCAAATATCACACAAATCCCCTATTGAGACTAGATATGGTGTTTGGACTTCTCTCGACTACTCACTAATGCTCATATTCATTCAAAAACATACTCTTTACTAGATTCAATATCATGACCGTGATGGTTCATTGACCTAACACAAGCCCAATATAATATACTTGATGGTCATTACTATTTTTATATAGTGGTGTTATAATGACTATACCACTACACGTAAAATATTAATGTTATTAAGTATTGCCTTGGTTGCCCCTCACGTGCTGGTTATACATACATGCATTGAGTTGTGAATGTTTAAATGATGGATTTCCTTCATGGCACCTTGGCTCATACACGAAGGTTGTCAATATTTGCATCCATGTGATCGGGCCATATGGTAGGAGACCACATGTTAGGCCATACACCATCCACATGATCTCATGCTTCAAAATATGGTGATCTATTCTGAATGGATCAACGATGGAAAATAAACCTAATACCATTAGGGTAACTTCCTACCCTCCACTCCTCCACCAAATTATATGATTTATGTTTCTATTATACAAGAGTAGAGCTCTGCAACTATGGAGAAAATTTGGGAATAGTAATGTATAGCAATCCATTCATAGAGCTACCTTTATGGAACATTTTGTTCAAAGGTTATCATGTCTTTATCTTCCAATAGAGGCATAGTTTCATGCTAGGATCTTAGTGACCCCATCCTTCCTTCATTCACTCTGTAGTTTTCCTTAAAGTTTTGATTTTTGTATACATTCCACATAGAGTAAACCCCTAGTTCCTATTGTTTTTAGTTTTACAGAATAATGTGGACTCCCTTGGTCTCAATCATTGCTACTAGATTTATCCATGGAATTTTGGCCTTGCTCTCCCCTCTCACTGCTTCTTGTAGGTAAACGATTTGGCTAGAAAACCAAATATTTAAAACCTAGCCTTGATTTCTTACTAGTGGGGTTTCTCTTTCCTATTCTCATGCATACTAAGTACAAACCATGTTCTATGTTGGAAGAAACAAGGGAATTTTGCTTAACCTTTCAAGCTAAAACACTTGATCTCTATTTCATTTCATTTGCATTACCCTTGTATAGACTCTTCATGGCTTCGACATCTAACTAAGGGATATGTTGACGGTGTTGGAAATATGTCAACCAAGGGGATCTCCCTGATATGAAGTCCCAATTAGACCTCACACTGTTTTCTATAGGAGTCTCATCTGGTATAAAGGCCCGGTTTCTAGATCCTTAAAGATTTTCCTTGGCTCTAGTTGTTAGCACAAGAGAGTGATGTAACGGTATCTTCGAAAATCAAGGTGAGTGTGCCTAGTGAATGTGAAACACAATTGTGTCTAGGTTCTTTTCCTACAAAGGGGGAAGAGAAAAGTGATCCTCTAAATCAGAGGTAATAGTACCACCGAGGAAGAGACACGCACGAACCAGAAGGAACTATCTAGCATCCAATAGAATAGTCCACAATGGATGTGACAGTTGTTACAATGAACAAACAAGGGAAGATTTGTCTAACATCTAGCAAAATAGTCCACGGTGGATGTGACGGTCGTTATAACCAATAATCAAGGAAATATATGTCTAGTATCCTTCATAATAGTCCACAAGGATGTGACAACGATAACAACCACTACAACACATTCTCAACAAGATAAGCACTAAAATATCCCAAATAATTCAACTATCTTAGTACATGTGAAAGAAAACATGAAAAACAAACATCCACATAATAGTCTTATAAACATTCGTAAGTCATGCATGAAGAATGTGATGGAATTAAAAGGCTTTGTTATTAAGAAAAGGTTCCAAGACACATATTTACATTGTACATCACTAACCCCAGTAATGGGACATTAGAGCCACTCCTTGCTCCTCAAAGAATTAGTTGGTCTCTCTAATGCCTTCCAAGAGGAGCCAAGGTGAAAAGTCCTTTGCTCATTAAATGAGGGGGTATATATAACCAAGGGGTGGTGCTTAACCCTTTTGACTCTTTGACTACCCTCATGGTTGTTCAACTTCCTATGACTTTTCAACTTACATGACTTTTCATATTCATGTTTTTCCATTAGACTTCCACTTTATAATACATTTGATTTACAATATACATGGCCCATAGTAATGATGTGGTGTATGACAACTCTTGACATGACTTGACATGACATTAATGATATGGATTGGCTTGATGATGTGGAAATGTTAAGTAATTGTTGCTGCTGGGTGCTACGGTCTTGGTAGGTGGTTGCACACTTTTGTTCCTTCTCTTGCTCTTAGTAGGTCGCCTTGTCTATTCAACTACAAGTGAGTCTCTAGGAATGCTTCCCTCCTTCTTCTTCTTCTTCATCATATCATCATGACTTGATAGTGTACTTTTTCCTCCAATTCACTCATGAGGGGACGACATCAATCCAAAAACTCCCTAGTGTAAGATGATGCATTATTATACATTAAATGAGCTCGAGAAAAGCGACAGGCTAGGAGAGAGGACCCATCAACTATGCATTGCACAGTTCTAGGTGATATGGAGAGAGGTTGACCACTGAGACTGTGCAAAGTGTATCTTAGGCTTGTGATGCAGGGTTACCCCCACTTACACCCACAGTATGCATGTGAAATGCATAAACAGATTTGTCCCAGGTATTTAATTCTCCAAGGAGTCAAATATTCATCCGTCAATGGTTAAGGCCCATTTATCAATTCCTATGCTGAATGATTTACTAATGCCCAACATAGACTAACCCTTGGTCCATATACACTTATTGGGACTTTAAACAACCCTTAACCTTCAAATATGACTTTATTAAAGCCTCTCTTTTAAATCCTTCCTATTGGAACTAAAACCCTCTCATTAACCCTTCACTAACCCTTTAACCACATATATATAACATTTCTCTTCTTTAACCATTGGTTACATATATTAACACGTAAATTCTCCCATCGGCACTACTTTCCTTTATAACCCATTTATAAAGGAAATACTCACAATTTTACCTTTTTACCCGGGGCTTCACTTTATTGGATTACAAAGGAAAAATCGACTGAAACACATAGGTCGGAATTCAAAACTTATAAACCCGTGTTCATGATTATTGTCGGGTTCATACCTTTAATCGCTCCATAGCCCTGCTCCGATTCTCGATTACCGATCGGCCTGATCTCTGATCAGCTCGATCTCTAAACGGTGCTATATCGGCCTATTGGTGATATCCTGATGTCACTTTTCTTCGATCTCTGATCAACAACTCGCACACAATCTTCCTTCGACGTTATTTCCCTTTATAACCATTTACAAAGGAAATATATGCAAACACACCTTTTTCGCCTTAGTACAGCCTTGGAACATTTGCCGAGGTTTACCTTTTCTCTTATTGTAATCGCTATAGTCTGTGGGTCACACTAACATGTGGTTCCCCATCTCCTCCGATATGCAATTAACTTCCAGAACTCAAAACATATTAACTGCACCATATAAATCCCTTAACGTTTGTTTACTTTGTGTGTAGCATTCTTTTCCCCACCGTTGATCTCCTCCCACAAGATCCAATGGTTCATGGGAGATTTCGAATCGACCACAAACACAATTTTTAACCGCCCGATAAAGCAGTTTTCCCTCTCACCTCCGCTGCTACGTGGCATGATATGTATGGGATTGGGCACTCAACGCTTAATACCACTTATGGTTTCTTCACAACCCGAAATACAATTTCGCTTATAAACCAACCTTTTTGCTAGTTACTTCCCACTGTCTTCTATCATGCGATGACCATTGATCTTTGAGATCTAACAATTTATATATGGTGATACTTCACTTCTCCGCTCTTCGTTCTTACTTAGAATTTACGCTAATTCTTCAGTGTTTTCTTTGTGGTTTGGGTTTTTCTTCAGGGTTTCACTTTCCACTTCCACTACTCAACTTCTATGATCTTAACTCCTCCGCGAATTCTCACTTTGCTACTTCTCTCCAGAGCTCCACTCTGATATACAACTGGATTCAATGACCCATTTATGATTCCTCTGAATCACTCTGCTCCTCTACGTATCCTTTAGAATTCTGCCTGCAACCCTGTTACTGAACCTATGAATTCACTTGTAATTCATTCATAAATACTCATTTCACACAGTTACACAACTAGGAATAAACCTTTGTATACATAAGAATAAACAAATTATTACATTTGAGACTCTATGTCTCACACAGGCCTGATCTTCAACTATTAGTCACCCCCTTCCACTCTGCCCATAGGCTTACATTTATACTAGAGAGTTCTGTTGAACTAATTCTGGTTCAATTCCTAAATCTACTGAACTGACTCCTAAATCCTCTATGTCCACTTCTAACTTCATTTAATTCCTAATAACTCTCTCTAGTTTCTCGAATCATGAACTGCTTTAAGACTTATATTTGAATTTTAACTCTTTTGTCTTTATTAACCACTTATGTTGTCATTTATTCGAGAGAATTTACAAAACATCTCACATTATCTTATTAATTCCTATTCTATGCACTCAAAAGCCTAAATATTACATTAATTCATCACTTAGGGAAACCAACTTCCCTAAAACACATGACCCCCTATGTCTACTAAAATAAAATTATTTTCCTTTGGGTTGAATGCTACTGCATCAAATTCCCAAAGTAGAAAATATTCATGATCTCCTGATCATGTGTCTTCTGATCTTTGTCTTCTTGGATCCCATACTTTGTTTTGTAATTTCCCAAATGCCTTGTACCTTTGTTGTTGTTGTATGTTTTCTATCTTCTACTACATCTTCTCCTTCTTTTCAATCAGGTTCAAACTCTGATTGATCATGCTTCTTGCTACTACCATTTTCCTCCATTTGGATTGCTTCATCATCAGCTGCCACATTTCTTCAATCTCTGTCTCGACTACATCCTTGGATTGGTCCATACTTTGCCACTTTATTCTACCTCTTTCTCTTTGTTTTAGGTTGTTGCTGTTGTCCACTAACTCTTCAAACTATCGTTGGTTAGTTTCACTTTGTAGTTGCTAGTCTACTTTTTCTTCCACTTTTGCTCTCGCTCCAACTTTTTCTATGCTTACTACCTCCCTATCATCCTTACCCTCTTTCATGATTATTTCTGTTTTCACTGAATCATGAATTTCCAGCATTTTCTCCAACAATTGAGCATCTCTGTTCCATGGATTAAATTATTCCACATAATCTTCTTCTTTCATCTTTATTTGGCTGCGCATCTATGCCAAATATCCTCTAGCATTTGCAACAAAACCTGCACTCGCAAACACTTGTTAAAATAAAAAACATAAGACTTTTGTGCCTTATCTTCCTTTGGCAACAATTCAGTTTGCTGCTATGTTTCTTTCTCCTCTGTCAGCACATTAGTATGCTGTGTTGAATTCTCAAATGAACTCATGAGATTGTCAACTAGTCTCTCTTCCACATCATCTGCTCTACTGATGTCTTCCTACTCTTGTCCATCATAGTGAACTCCTTCCTTTGTAGTGTCAATCTGCTAAACTTTCATATCCATCTCCTTTTTCTTATGATTTTAATTCATGGCAATGTTTTTGTTTTCCCTTTTCAGTAATCTCTCTTGAACATATATTCTCTATTTTTCCAACTCCCTTCTTTGAAAATCTAATTTTTTATATAACTCAATAATTTAAATTGGAGTAGATTTTAGAAATTTTACACAATTCTCCATACCTTCCTTTGTTATTGATAAATCAGCAGATGTCCTTTTTCCCAAGGTTAAATCCTTTGCATAGGTTTCTTCCTTCTTAATATCTTTTAATAGATGTCCTTCTCTTTTTCTGACTGTCTCAAGAGCTTCCATGGTTATTTCCACTGTGCCTATCATCATGGTGAATTGATGATCCTTTACTATGTTTTCAGCTAACATAGTCTCTTCTTCAAGTTTTCCATTAATCTCTTTTTGTTTACCTTCTCCAAGGGCTATCCTTGTCTCACCATCTGCATTAATATTCTCCTTCATTTGTTCTACATCCACAAACAAACTACCAGTCTTAAAAACATAAGACCCTATGGCCCCACTTGATGTTTCAACGATCATATCTACTTGATGTTCTAAATCCTTCATATGATTCAGAAATTCTTTGATGGTCTCCTCTTCAATCTCCTCAAGCCCTTTACTTGGTTTCTTGATATATTTCCCCAATTGTATATGAGACCTATCTATCTCATCTTCTTCCATAACAGAATTTAGATTATGCTTGTCTTCTTCCTCCTTTATGACAATATTAGCAAATTGTCCTTATTTACATGTTTCACTTGCAAAAGTACACAAATTGTCAGATTTAAAACCATGCGACCCTTTGGCTTCACTTGAAGTTTCAGTCTTCAAGTCTTCATATTCACTCTCTCCCAAAATTTCTCCCTATTTCGATTCACAAATGGACTCTTCCATTTCCAACACAAATTTGAGTTTTTCCATCAACCACCTTACTTGCCTCTGTTGTAGCCTTCTCTGCAACTTATGCCACTTCACTGGCTTCCTCCTCAAGATCCAACCTAGTCTCTGGCTTTCCTCTAGTATTCTCCTTAATGCATCGAGTTTTTCTTTTAACTCTTCAATCTCTTTGTCAATTTCCTCTTGAATCGTCCTCTTTCCATTTGCCTTGGCATCCTCTTTCTTCATCTTTCTTCTACTGTGGTCTTCCTCAGAACCTCTACTATGACTATGAGTAGCCATTTTCTTCTTCTCTATCTTCATGAGTTCCTCACTCACTCACTATGAGCTGCATTAAAGCCTCTGCAATAGCAAGTCCTCCTTGTTGCAAATTACCTCACCAAGCTTTCCTTTGTACTTGGTATTTTGGCACACCCTTGGTTCTCTATCTCTGGAACCTCCTTTGAGCACTTCTCTCTACTCCTTCTAGGCTTCAACTCATCTGCACTTCTCAATAACACAACCATCCTCTTCTATTTCAATCACAATGAAATACTTGGTTCTGACCACCTATTCTTTCACTTGAAATTCTTACCAAATTTGTTCATCCCTTAGAAATTCTACCCACATTCTCTGTGGAATTTCCCCTGTGATTTGCAACTATTAGCTTGTTGGTGCCTGACCCAGGTTCAAAAGAGTTTTAACCAAACAAATACTGCACTGCTGGCCCTTTTGGCAATACTCCATGGAGCACGGACTAATGTCTCACTCGAGGTAGTAGTGGAGGGTGCTGGAACTAGGTTTCCACACCCCAGGGATGTCAACATGGGCACTGGAAGGGTCGTGAATCAATTTGTACACTTGTGCTACTCTGTACAACAATTTGTCCTTCGCGAAGCTCAGGAATGAAGTGCTTCTTAGATTTTCTTATTATTAATGCGATTATTATAGATTTGATCTATCTCTTAAGGTCTTATTAGTAATAACTAGTGACGGCAATCATAATCAGTAACATCAAAAATCATAACAGATGCATAACTAGAATATAAACAGAGCGGTAATATTTCAGAACCAACTTAACTTTATTAATGCCTTGAATTTGGTACAATAATTTTCCAGCCCCATGCACATAGCTGCAAGGGTCTGTGCACACAGCTGTAGACTCTACCAGGCCTCCGCGCACACAACTGTGAAGCCTCTATCTCCTACCACAACCCAAGACGTAGACTTCCAAACCCAGAGTGAGTATTACAATCATAAACACATAACACATTAAATCTGGTTTTCCTCCAAAAGCTACTCTCTAACCTTAGAGCCTTCCTCTATATACATTTCAATGGTCTGCGGACCATGCGCAGGTCGACTGACTTTCTATTATTTTACATTATTTTCGGGCAGATAACCCTTTGACTCGACCTATTACATTTCATGCTATGCGCACTTCGTGGAACTTTTTACAATATCATTACCCTAACTTATGGGCTTTAAGCCCCAAAACTAGTACGCCCGGGGCCTTTTCTACCCAACAGGCCCCCAACACAATCATCATGATTCATCCTGAGTCACTCTTCGGTGTGGCGATATGCGCTGCCAAGGCTTCGCGGTCCACCATCCTTGTGAGTGACACATTATGTTCTGCTGCTTTCTCCTTGTCTCTTGCAACTCTTCTTCAAGCTCCTACTCCATTGCCTCTACTAATTCATGTGGCTAATGATGCTCATTCTACTCTACTTGGTTAGCATAGAGCACCCCCTCATAGGATTTTAGCTCAAGCTAGGGTGCCGCATGTGGGAAGTCTTCAGGTTCAAGTAGCAAATCTCCAATTTTTGGTCCACTATATGCACTGTTGGCCGCAGCTTGTGTTGCATTTTTGCAAGAAAGATATTGCTATCCACAACATCCCAATCTTCAAGGTACACTACAAATGGACTGTTAACTGTAATTTCAACATTTGTCTCCATATTCACAGTTGTTTCCTTATCTTTCGGGCGTCGTCAGCTAGCTCATGGGTTAGGCAGTGGCATCCAGACCAATTCTGCTTCATGTCTAAGAATTTCTGGTACATCCCCTCCTGTCAGTGCTGAACTCAGCGTGGCATCTATAGACGTTGACACCACACTATCCAGAAGGTCCTACATTACCATTAGCCATATTACAACCTGTGGGATTTCTCCTTTAGCGTTAATGATCAACAGTTCCATACCGGTGGGAAGGCACAAAAGCTCACTTCTCTCGATACCATAGAGCATTCGATGGATGCCCCCTGTGATTTATAGATGTATTGAAATTCAAATTCAGTCGTTCCCTCCTTTTTGGTGCTTTAACGTTAAATCTACAGTAGATCGTTTCGGATCTGGCACGTACTTTGTATCTTAATTGCTTGCCACCCATTCCCATTCTCCATAACTCATACATCTTGTCATGAATAGTGACAACAATGGTCACCTCCATGTTTAACCACGTAGTAGTGCAGCCCCTTCTGTGTAACCACGACCCTTGTGACATATTGATTCTACATGCACCCTTGTTACCACGCAACTCCCTCACAGAATGCTTTATCGTCCCACTCTCCCTTTCCACTTTCTAGAGTGGTGAAACTATATTTTGGTCGGTTACTCAGGCAGTCGGCCCACCCATGTAGAGCTTCAGGTGACTGCCATTTACTCTTCTTGGGAAGGGCTCTCCATTAAGCTTTCCAAGCTGGACCACAACTCCATCTGTGACTTCCTTGACTACATATGGTCCCAAACAATGCATTTGGAGCTTTCCAAGGAATTTCTCGAATTTTCTATCATACAACAATACTAAATCATTTTCTTTGACCATGCACAACTTGATATGGTGATCATGCCAAGCCTTTTTGTGCTGCTTCTGTACCTGCTAATGGAATCCTGGTAGAAGTCGTTCCTCCTCAGGCTCTTCCAGTTGTGCGAGCCTCTCTTACAAAGCCCTATGGTTTTCCATTCCTGTCATTACTGCTAATCGAAACCTAGGTACGATATATTCCATTGGCATAACGACTTCTATGCCATAGCTAACCGGAAAGGAGTCTGACCCATGCACTTCTTGCATGTGGTTCGGTATGCCCATAGCACATCAAGTATGTGCAAATCCCAATCGTTTCGTTGCGCATTACATACCTTGGTCAACGCAGTCTCCAAAATCTTGTTGAAAGCTTTGACGATCCCACTTGCTTGCGGATGGTACAGTGTACTCTGTTGATGATATATCTAGAATTCCTCAGTGAGCGCACTGATAGTATCATTTAGGAAGTGCGTTCCACGATTGCTCATTAGAACTTTTGGGCATCCAAACTGCATCAACACATTTTCAAACAAAAATTTCGTAGTTGTAGTGGTTGTCCAGTCCTTAACTGGTTGCTCATCCACCCATCAAATCAAGTATTTTGTCACAGTGATGATATCGTGTGCACTCGTCTTTCCTTGAGGTGTAATAGGCCCCATAAGGCCGATCGCCCATTTTCTGACGATTGCAGCATCATCTGTGGCTTGAGTAGCATTTCATCCCTCCACGATGGTTTCCTAGTCCATTGACATATGTCATAGGCCTGACAGTACGCTTTTGAGTCTTGATGTAGAGTTGGCCACCATAGTCCAGCGTGAAGAATCTTCTATGTTGCAGCACATCCAGCATAATTTCCTCCTGCAACCCCACCATGTGCTTCGACAAGGATCTATCCTCGCTCAAATTTAGGTACATACCTTCGTAATATTTCATCGTTACCCATTTTGTAAGGTGCCCTACAATAACAGTAAAGTTTGCTACGTGTATCACCAGTTCTTTATTCTGTTGAACTGAATACCCTTGCGTTGTGGTCCCTATGGTTAAGAAGTGGATTATATCCTCAAAGTGGCTATCCGTGATGTGCATTGCATAAATTTGTGCATCAGGTAGTCCTTCTTCTAAATTTGTGGGCTCTTCACCATTCTCAATTCGGCACAGGTGATCTAGGCCTGCATTTAGACATCCCCGCTTTACGATGACATTGAAATAATATTCTCGAAACGATAAAAACCATCTACAAATATGCCCCCCCAACACAGGGTTATTCACTAAGTATTTTAACGTGGAACGATTAGTATACATTTTAAAGTGCCCACCCAGTAGATAATGGCAGTATTTCTGCAATGCATACCATCGCCAATCCCTCACGCTTAGTAGTAGAATAGTTCTTTTCAACTTTTGATAGCCATCGGCTCGCGAATGCGATGAAGTGATCAATGCCTTCCCCACCTTCTTGCGTAAGTACATGGCCCAGCATAATACACGATGCATCAACATGTACATGAAATTCGATGTCCCACTTTGGAAATACCAGAATGGGCGCGGATGCCATTTTTTCCTGGAGAACCTCCAAACTCTTCTTACATTCCTCATTCCAACAATATGTAGCATCCTTTTTCAACAATTTTTCCATTGGTTCTGTGATTTGTGCATAGCTCTTAGTGAACTTTCAATAGTACCCAGTGTGTCCCAATGTGGTGCACAATTGTTTGACACTTCCCGGTGCCTCTATATTGAGTATGACAACAACCTTCACAGGATCCACCATCAAGCCTTGTCTGCAAACCACATGATGGAGAAAGTTTCCTAAGGGGGCAAGGAAAGTGCATTTCTTAAGGTTCAGCGCAATACGATGTCATCAGCATGTATCCAGCATCAACCGGAAGCTTGCGATATGTTTCTTGACTAGCCCAAATATAGTCCAATCATGAAAATAAACTTCCATAAACTTATGGATGAAATCCTTGAATGCGGCCACTACTACGCATGAAAATATCGCTAGGGCATTCTTTAATCCAAACAGCATAACCGTATAATGAAAACATCCCCATTCGGTCACAAAGGTGGTCTTGCTTCTATTTTCCATCATGATCTTGATCTGATGGTACCCTGAGAACCCATCCGTAAATGAGTATGCTTCTTATCAACCAACATTCTTGAGAACTTCATCTGTAAACGGCACCGAGAATGGGTCATGAACATAGGTGTCATTTAGTTTTAAGAGGTCCATGCAGATTCAAGTTTCGCCCTTCTGTTTCTTCTCCTGCACTATCATAGGACTCACCTAGTTAGATTCTTCCACTAGTTCAATAATTCCTGTTGGTAGCATTTTGTCTAATACTTTGCGGACCTTTTCCTTATATTTCAGATTCAGGCAGTATAGACGCTGCTTAATTGGCTTCGCGTTAGGTTTTAGAGTTATTTTCATCATTCCTAGGTCACTGAGGATCCCTTTTAACTCTGTGATTTTGGTCGGGAATAAGTCTTGATATTCTCAAAGTAACTCGATGACCTTATCCACCGTGGCATCATCCAAATAGTCTCCCAGCGTTTCATACTTCGGCTCCTCATATGTACCAATATTTACCTCCTTCGTTTTCGGTGATTTCAAGATCCTCAATCGTTGGTCTGTGAACCTCACGACTCCCCTCTGTTTCTGGAATATTGATGTTTCTGGGGTCATCATCGTCATCTTGTAGCTGCACGTTGTAACATTTTAGGGCCTGGCTCAATTGATGTGACCACTTTGGCTGCACTATTTCTTCTAGTTCTAGTGGTATTTTGAAAATTGCGGCCTTCACAAAATTCAACGCATCGTTGACAGTATCCATCCATTGGTCCTCAAATAAGAATTTTAATAAAAATCCTTCATGTGAGATATCCCATTCACCTATACCATGTCAAAGTTCTATTTCAGTATACTAGTTCCTTGGGATGACATCTAGGGTATGATAAAATAAGTGTACCCACTCTGGCTGGGGTTCTTTGCCATAGGCCTTGGTCCATTTGGTGAGATGCATGCGCTGGTCACCATGGCCAATGTATTTCTCAGTTATTCATAGTTCCAACTTCCCAAACCTTATCTGCATCATTTTCTTGCAGCCACACAAATCTTCAAGGTTCCTTCATGTGTTCCCCACCAACGCACAGGTGTTGCATGCAACGCCCATTTTAATGCATCGAACCTTTAGTATTCTGGTACCGCGTTCTCAAACTTGGTCAGGAATTCATCCACGGTTGCCAACCCATCATACGTTGGTAGATATTGATCCTGAACTGATACACAATGCAGTGATTTAGTCATCATATTACAGTTTAGCGTTGTTACTCTGCTCAACCAATTATGCCATCGTTCATCTTCTTCATCTGAATCTGAAGTGCAGGTCTCTGCGTGCTCCCACGATATTCTTCCTTCTGCAGTCAGATTTACCTAATCATGATCTCACACAATTATCTTGTAGATATGATCCAAGTCATCATAATTTTCATCGTCGCATATGGGTTCAGCACAGCACGTTCCTTCTACTGGATTGAGTGGAATAACTACACGTAGGGACTTTTTTTGAAATATCATCTTTCATTTCTTTAAGTTAATGACTCCATGCATATCTGTGGCCTAATCTATCCCTAACAATGCGGGCTAAGGGTTGTTGTCATCCACAATTTTTATTACCTCAAAATCCATTTGTGTGCTTGTGCCTTCGATGTCCACGGTTACTCCTTACAATCTCCCCATGGGCAAGATCTTTGGTTGGTTCCCCATTTGTAATTGAATCGGAGACCACTATAATGCGGGCCTGCCCATGCGTTCCCATGTCTATTTTGGTAGCACATTTGCATCTGGCCCTAAGTCCAAAATGACCTGATCCATCTCATAGTCACCAATCTGTGCCATTAATCGCATTTCTCGGCTCGTGTGCAAAACATGTTTTCCCAATTTCCTAATTGCATGAGGTTCAACCAATCCTGCGCACCTAGTTATTAGCTCTTGTAATCCTTTAACTACCTTATGGTCGCATAGCAACTTCATGCATGTCTCGAAAAAGGTAGTTAGGATAGAGGGATCCATTTCTGGCTCAGGTTGATCCTTACTACCTGATGTAGAAACTTCCATGAAGCTCTTCTTAGCTTCCATAAATGTCTCCTTCACACATTCTAAGTTGAACTCAAGATATTTTGTAGGGGTCTTGCAAACCCATATGTCTCCCTCGGTTTGTTTCCTCTATCTTCCCTTGTGGTTGCGCCACTTCTAAGCATTATGCTCACATTGGGGTCTTCCTTGTGCGATTCGGATCTCATCATTTGGATATTCTATACCAACGTAGGTTGTGTTGTCCTTTTCTCGCGTATTTTTGCTATCATCGTGGGACAATCTATCATTTCATGATCGAACTGCTCACAATAAGGGCACGATATTCCTGTCGGGTTAGTACAGTCACGAGCGTAATACCCTAGCCCTTTGCAGTTATAGCAGATTAGTTGTTCGCGGCCCCTTCCTAGCCCCATTCCTCCTCGTCCCCACCTGCATCCTGAGAATCCACTGCACGCTACTGTTGTGGCTGGATCTTGACCTCACACCTTCGTCTGCATCCAATATGCAGGTGTCTGATTCATCAACAACTCATAACTTCGGCAATTCTACTTTTCATGACCCATCGCTCTACAAAAATTACAAAATAGTTGTTGGGAGGTCGATGTAAAATTCTGCAATAGGTGACAGTTGTCCATGGTGTGGCTTCCTCCCACCTGATAGATCACGCACTAGAGCGCGGTCGCAATGCTCAACCCTGCCTGCACCTCTAGTCTCAATGGCATCGGTCCTCCCCCTACCAAATAGTTTGTGAAGACCAAGCAATGATCCTTATCGTGGCCCTGGCCTTTACATTTTATGCACCACACCTCTTCTTGTGCTTCTGGTCGGAGCGCCTTCTCCTTCTTTAAACTCTGCATTTCCAAGCATAGGTTTTGTAGTTGCGCGTGGATTTGTTGAACTCACAACCTTGGATCTTGGATTAGAGTTTCATGCAGCCTCATCGCTATCTCTAATGCTTCAGCCTCGGTTGAGATCTTCTGTTATGACAACACCGTTCTTAGATGTGGTGTCAATGACGCCACAAACCATGTGTGGTGTTTTGCATTCGTTAGTGTCATGTTAGCCTCACAGATCATACCCTTCATTCTCTGATCTAGATCCCAAAGGGTTTCACCTAGTACCATCATGATCACCTTGAACCCGATGATCAACTGTGTCTCTGATTTCGGCCAGCTAAATTCTTTGTTCAGTGCATTATGGGTCTTCACTATTCTGATATTCAGGTGATCGCTAAAGTGTTTGATATACCAAGTCAGTGTGCAATCCTGTAGTGCACTCACCAAGATAGCCTTTTTAGTGTTATAATCTATGACGCCATGCGCTTCCCACACTGCCTTTACTATGAACCAAAACTATTATGGATCTTCGCTTCCTACTCCTTAGAATACAGGTTGCTTAATCTCACTCGTCATGTTAAGCTTCTGGTTTATTTCTTTTATCACAAGCTCATTCACCTCCTAATCCAACCAATCCTCGATTTCTTTCTTCCTAGGGTTCCAATGTTCCGATACCAGACATCCCTTAGGCAGATCCCAGTCCCAACAACGGAACCATTTGTTGGCTTGCTGTGGCCTGACCCAGGTTCAAAAGTGTTTTAGCCAAACAAATCCTGCTCTACCAACCCTTTCGGCAATAGTCCACGGAGCACTGACTGAAGTCTCAACTGAGGTAGTAGGGGAGGGTGCTAGAACCAAGTTTCCGCACCCTAGGGATGTCTAGATGGGGACTGGAAGGGTCACGAATCGATTTGCACACTCACGCTACGTTGCATAACAATTTGTCCTTCGCGAAGCTTCGCAATGAAGTGCTTCTTATATTTTCTTATTATTAATGTGATTATTATAGATCTGATCTAACTCTTAAGGTCTTATTAGTAATAACTAGTGTGCGCAATAATAATTTGTAACATCATAAATAATAATAGATGCATAACCAAAATATAAACATAGCCGCAATATTTTAGAACCAACTTAACTTTATTAATGTCTTTAATTTGGTACAATCCTTTTCTAGCCCTGCGCACACAGCAGTAGGGGTCCACACACACAATTGCGGACTCTACCAGGCCTCTGCACACTCAGCTGTGGATCCTCTATCTCCTACCATGACCCAAGCCTCAAACTTCCAGACTGAGAGCGAGTATTACAATCAGAAACCCATAACACGTTAGATCTAGTTTTCCTCCAAAAGCTACTCTCTAACCTTAGAGCCTTCCTCTATTTATACATTTCCATGCTCCACGGACCATTGGCAAGCCGATTCACTTTCTATTATTTTACATTATTTTCGGGTGGACAACCCTTTCACTCGACCTATTACATTTCACACTTCGCGCACTTCGTGGAACTTTTTACAATATAATTACCCTAACTTATGGGCTTTAAGCCCCAAAATTGGTACATGGGGCCTCTGCTACCCAAAAACAACAATACTTCTACAGTAACAAGTCTCCTTCCTGATACATATGCCTCACTACAATTCTGTCCTTTGAGCTCAGTATTTTAGCATCTCTCTTGTTCTTTCCTCTGGAACCAATTTAGCGCTCCTCGCTCTAGATTATTGCAACCTTCTCACCTTTATCTATGCATTAATGTACAAACACACATTATCAAATCAAAAGAAAACATATCACCTCACCTTCAAGATCTCAGCATGATCTTGTTTCACCATTCCACCTATACCTTGAATGCATTGTCCTCTGTTTCTTGCATCCACAAGTTCTGCTACACATCCCCTCTGTGTGTCTACTTTCTGTTAGATTAGAATCTGATCCTTCCTTGCATGCATAAACATCTTTGACACATAACTTGTTCTCAATTCTTTCACATAGAATTTGTTTGTTCTTTTTTAACACCAATTGTTTCAATCACAATTATGCTCTGATACCAAATGATGTAGGGTTACCCCCGCTTACACCAACAATATGCATGTAAAATGCATAAACAAATTTGTCCCAGGTATTTAACTCTCCAAGGAGTCAAATATTCATCCATCAATGGTTAAGGCCCCTTCATCAATTCCTATGCTGAATGATTTACTAATGCCCAACATAAGCTAACCCCTGGTCCATATACACTTATCAGGACTTTAAACAACCCTTAACCTTCAAATATGACTTTATTAAAGCCTTTCTTGTCAATCCTTCCTATCAGAGCTAAAACCCTCTCATTAAACCTTTGCTAACCCTTTAAGCACATATATATAACCTTTCTCTTTTTTAACCATTGGTTACATATATTAAGACGTAAATTCTCCCATCGGTGCTACTTTCCTTTATAACCCATTTGTAAAGGAAATACTCACAATTTTACCTTTTTACCTGTGGCTTCACATTATTGGATTACAAAGGAAAACCAAACCGAAACACATAGGTCGGAATTCAAACCTTATAAACCCATATTCATGGTTATCATCGGGTCCGCACCTTTACTCGCTCCACAGCACTACTCCGATCCTCGATTACCAATTAGCCCAATCTCTGATTGGCACTATATCGGCCTATCGGTGATATCGCGATGTCGCTTTCCTCCAACCTTCGATTAAAAACTCACATCCAATCTTCCTCTAATGCTATTTCCCTTTATAACCATTTACAAAGGAAATATATGGAAACACACCTTTTTCGCCTTCGAATGGCCTTGGCACAGTTTCCGAGGTTTACCTTTTCGCTTATGGCAATCGTTATAGTCCACAACTCACATTGACATGTGGTTCCCCATCTCCTCCGATATGTGATTAACCTCCAGAACTCAAGACATATTAACTGCACCATATAACTCCCTTCAGGGCTATTTACTTTGCATGTAACATTCTTTTCCCCATCATTGATCACCTCCCGCAAGATCCAACGGTTCATGATAGATTTTAGATCGACCATAAACATGGGATATAGCCACCCAATAAAGTAGTTTTCCCTCTCGCATCCGCTGCTATGTGGCGTGATATGTATGGGATCAGGCACTCAACGCTCAATACCATTTATGGTTTCTTCACTGCTCGAAATACCATTTCGCTTTTAAACCATCCTTTTAGCTAGTTACTTCCCACGCTATTTGATCACGCAATGACTGTTGATCTTTGAGATCTAACAGTTCATATGCACTGATACTTCACTCCTCCGCTCTTCCTTTTTACATATAATTTACGCTAATTCTTCAACGTTTTCTTTGTGGTTTGGGTTTTTCTTTAGGGTTTTTTTTTCTGCTTCCACTACTCAACTTCTCTAAGCTTAACTCCTCTGCAAATTATCACTTCACTACTTCTCTCCAGAGCTCCACTTCGATCTTCCACTAGATTCAATGACCCATTTATAATTCCTCTAAATCATTCCTCTCCTCTGTGTATCCTTCAGAATTCTGCCTACAACCCTATTGCGAAACCTACGAATTCACATGTAATTCATTCATAAATACTCATTTCACCCAATTACACAACTAGGAATATACCTCTGTATACATAAGTATAAACAAACGATTACATTCGAGAGTCTGTGTCTCACGCAGGCCTAATCTTCAACTATCAGTGGCCCCCTTCCACTCTGTCTAGAGGTTAACATTTATACCAGAGAGTTTTATTGAACTAATTTTGGTTCAATTCCTAAATCTACTTAACTCACTCCTAAATCCTCTATTTCCACTTCTGACTTCATTTAATTCCTAAGAACTCTCTCTAGTTCCTCTAATCATGAACTGATTTAAGAGTTATATTTGAATTTTAAATCTTTTGTCTTTATTAACCACTCATGTTCTCATTTATTCACGAGCATTTACAAAACATCTCACATTATCTTACTAATTCCTATTCTATGCACTCAAAAGCCTAAATATTACATTAATTCATCACTTAGGGAAACCAACTTCCCCAAAACACATGACCCCCTATGTCTACTAAAATACAATGATTTTTCTTTGGTTTGAATGGTCCTGCATCAGCTTGACCAAGGAACTTTTCAACATAGTCACCACTTGGGAGAAAAAATGCGCAGTGGCCAATGGGAATCAGAATTGTGCAATTCAAGCCAGTAGTTGTTAATGCAGGATGAGGCCCTAAGAGGTCAATTATACACAATTTTCAAAGGGAAAGTGGACTAGGTAGAAAAGAGGTCTAAAGGAAAAATCTGTGCAGTTCTTGAGGTTAGTGAGCTTTGGTTGAGGGAAGGGAACTAGAGGACACATATTCACAGTTCTAGAGCCCAAGGGAGGTTGGGCTCTCTGTACATTGCAGGGTTCCAACAGACAAGGAAAAATCTTGACGATTGAAAGTGTGAAGTGTGTAGTTCAAGCCAGACTGGGAGGAACAATTGTGAAATTATGGGGGTGAAGGAAGGGTACTGGGCTCTTGAATTGTGTAGTACAACTGCCCTGGAGGATAATGGTTGTGTACTACCCAGTTCAAGGAAGCAAGGTCACATCAATGAGGGTTGAGACCATGCAGTGCATAATTCATTGAGGGCCCGATGAAGCTAAGTTTCCTGGTCAAGAATATTTTCTAAAGATGACCAAGTCCGGGATGAAGATATACTTGTGATGAACTTGAACTTGTGATCACACACTTAGAATACTTTGACAACACGACAACATAGACCATTGCAGCAACAAATAAAGCATTACCCTATATGTGTGATTGTTTTATGACAAGAAGTGACAAGTGTGACACTTGAGATAGGCTTTAGGATGATTGTGATGACACTTGTGCGAGAGTGCCCAAGACTTTGTGTATGAGTGTGATAGGTGTTTACATGGCTAGGAAAACTCGTATACACAATGACCAACCTTCGAAACCACTAGAAAAGGATCACAACATAACATATCAGTCAAACATGCCAGAAGAGGACGGTTATCCCAACATAAAAAAGGGAATGAAACGCTTAACGAAAACATATGGAATGACTTTCAGTGTTTGTGACCATACATGTCATTGGAGACATAATAATATAGCAATGGTAATTTATCTTTCATACTACGCTAAGAGGTGTATTTCATGAAAGATGTGCTTTGTTTTCGCACCTACCCTCTAAATGGTTGTGAATCAGATAGAGTCTTCACGTAGTCCTGATCTTCTATCATACCCAAGGGTTCCTTGGTCCTCTTATATGATGATTATCTTTTCTCTTTAGCTCCTTAATTGTCATTTAGTATGTCCTCCTTCTTCAGCTCCTTCTTTATCATCTTTCCATAGTGTAAGAGAGTGTCTTCATGTGCAACTCACTCATTATGAGACAACATCATTCTGAAACCCCTAGCCTAAAATAAAGCACTTGGATTCGTGAATTCGGAAGGGATTGAGTGACAGGTGAGGGAAGAAGGCCTAGTGACTGCACGGTTGTGTAGTTCAAGAATCCAATGGTCAAGCTTGATCAGTGAGACTCCGTAGTGCGCAGCTTAAGCCAGACTGAGGGAAATTTTTGCATGGTCCTCACTGAGGGAAACATTTGTGCAGTTCCACAGTGGGACAAAATTTCATAGTTCAAGCAAGTAGTGGCTAATGTGGAATGGGGCCCTAGGAGGGCAAATTGCGTAGTTTCAGAAGGCAAGGGTTATTGGGAATCTGAGAGGATTCAGGAACAAAACTACGTGGTTTCTAGAGGTAGTGAGTTCCGACTAAGGGAAGGACATTGGAGTAAGCATTTGCATAGTTTTGGATGCCAAGGGAGGTTAGGCTTTCTATGCGTTGCACAGTTCCAATAGGAAAGGAAAAAGGTTGGTGGTTGTAGATGCGAAGTGCATGGTTTAGGAAGGCTGGATGAGGCTAGCTTTCTAGGAATCCTCTAGAACTTGGCTAAGTGTGGGATCAATGTAATTGATGTGGGTAGTGATAGAAATTGATTATGACCACACACTTGGACACTTAGTGATACAACATATATCATCCAAAACATATGAAAACATACTTCGCTTAATGCAACAACCTTTCTAGCTACTTATAACAACTGTGGCTCTGAGGATAAACCTTCTAAGGATAATGATGACACTTGTGTAATAGTGCATGAAAATTTAGAAATAAGTGTGAAACATTTCTATATGATGAGAAAAACTTATTTTCATGAAGATTTCCCATTGAAGAAAACCAAAGCTCATCTTTTCATGACAAACGGTAATTCCCATGCCCAAAGATGACACTTTCTAAATAAAGGTAAAAGTGTAAACAACTCTTGATATCCAAGAAGGGAGCTTGAAATCATCAGCTGACTAATGAGTGACTAAGGAATGAATGATAAAAGGTCCATAGTAAGCTCCAAAATTTGAGTGTAGGCCAAAATTTTGGAGAGTGTTGTAGATGCTACAACACTTGATGACAGACTAGTAGAGTCCAACTTCTCTGCTTTGGTTTACTCCATTCATGTAGGGCCTCAATTCTTTAGGGAGTATTGATTCATTATTCAGACTAATTTGGCCTTCCCACTTCCCCTTGAATAGACATGTTCCCCTCTATAACTTCTTAGTTGAACGCAACATAAGATTTAGTAGGATAAAAATGTTTTAAGTTGGGGGGGGTAGTGTAGATCGTGAGCTTAGGGTTTTCAGAGTATAATTTTTCATCTGTGGTGTTGCTCCGGTACTAGCAGGGCTGGACAGTACCCCGACATATTCACACAGGAAGAAAAGCATTTCTCCGTTGCCAGTGATCTTGGACAAATTATACCCCAGTAGAGTTGCTTGCTTCACCTCTCTACGTAGAAAACTTTCTCTTCTTTTGCATCTATTTATTTATTTAAAGAGAATCGTGCATCAGTACTTATTCATTTTGTGGTGGAAGAGGGATATCGACTTATTCAAAGAATAAGAGGTTGTTCCTTCAGAGAAACATATAGAGACCTCTAATTTATGTTTTCTTGTTTAGATTTTTCCCCTTCTTTAGTTATACTAGTTGGATAAGCTTAAGAAAACCAAAGCAGAAAAAATGAGTATATGGATGAGGTTTCCGGACTAGACATGGGTTCATGGTTGGACCAAAACTCTCCTCCCATACATATTGTATTTTCCGTCAAAAATTCATCAGCCAAAAGGTGTAACCAACATAAGGAAGACAGACAGATGGCTAGCCAATTGTTGAAGTGTCACAAGACTTTTTGTAGTTCGGCCACACACATACCAAGAATCCAAAATAGGTCCACATGAAACATTTATTTGCATGATGAGAAAAAGGGGGAAATCAACAAGAAATAAAATAATACAAAAATAAAGAAAACATAGAACCAGGAAACAAAACCAGAAGATAAGAGGACAAAATGGGTAAAGAAAACATGATGTAGAAACGGAAAAAAATGAGAACAAACTACAAGGAATGAGTGCAAAATGATTGCAAGAAAGGGAAAACTAGGATGAAGCTAATCCTACTCCTAGCCTAACATAAAAAAGGATGGGGTCATGTATAATGAAATTTCCAGTGAAGGCATCATAGTATTTCCTGACCTGCATCCACTAATATATGAACAATTGAAAAAAATAAAGGGTGATGTGCAACAGAAGATATACAAACTGGAAAAACTTGCATAAGAAAAGGAAGATCTTTCCTATGGGTAGAAAGGTATGTCAAAACCACTACATTCATCCAATTCACATGCTTACCCTTTTGATGAATATCATTTTTCAACAAACCTCAGAGGCATCTTGTAGATGTGTATTCATCTACACCAAGCCCTTTAGCATGCACGAGAAAAGATTGAAACTTCTTGTTTGCTATGGAGATTTCCATGAAAGATTCCACTATCTATTCAACGATTTGATCATAAAATTCATAATGGCCCTCTTGGAAACCACGAAATCTTGGAAAAGATGAATTTTGAATTAGAGGAGTGGTATCACAATGGGAATATTGCAAGGGAAAATAGATCTGATTATTTTCATCATTCATGACAAGACAATGAGGACCTTCCATAACCATCAACAGAGGATGAAGTGCCTCACCTGCTTAACAAAAATATGAATACAAAGATGTTGAATAATGAATATCAAGGGGTGTGAAACAACTGGAATTGTATGTGCGAATGGGAAAATGAGAGGATGAATGACAATTACTAAAGCCAAAAAAATGACCAGATGAGCTGATTAAAGCATCAGATTCCCATCTTGCAATAAACAAAGAGAAACCAATTTGAATAGTTTGGAGAATTCTATGAACACTCGAACTAAGTTCCTTGTGAGCCAAATGTGATAGACCATTTTCTTGCAATTGGTGACAAATTTTACAAGTATCATAGTCATCAAAAGAATTTAAAAAAGATGCCAAAACCAAAAATACATGAGACCAATTGGGACATCGTGAATGGAGAATAACTTGATTCATGTGACGAATTGTGCATTCATTATCACTCAAGAGGATTTCTAGTACAATGAGGGGATAAATTTGCAAGAAGACCTAGGATTTGGCCATTAAGGGATAAATTTGATAAATATGATTCTTATTGAAGATACTTCGGTGAAAATGACATAGAGAAACTTTTTTCGACGCATTTCAAACCAACTAGTGTGCTTCATCATTAGGACATCTCTGCACCTTTTAAGAAATGCTATATCTACCTTCAACTTAGGAACCTCCAAGAATCCCCCTTCAAAATGATGAACCTTAGTTGCAGTGGCTCCTTTGTGCATGGATTCAATTATTGAATTGAGGCTTTTTTGATCCATATCAAATTTTATTGAAGATTCTTCGGTGAAGAATCTTCAATAATGTCGAAAAACGTTTCTCTATGTGATTTTTTCCGAAGAATCTTCAATAAAATTTGATATGGATCATAGAAGCCTCAATTCAATAAGTATGATTCTTTCGGGAAAAGATAGTCCTCAGAATGATAAACTTCGCAATTCCATGACTCTATGAAAGATTAACATTGCCAACCCGTGTTTGATGCGAGAGATTTCCATGAATATGAATGAACTGTAATAGATTCTTGAATTCAGTTAGAAGTAAAATATTGAAAATTAGAAAGGTCACACTCAGAATACCAAACATTTTTCACAAGGAAATTTACATCGAGTGATGTCATGTGGAATGAGTCGATCTTATGGACAAGATAGACCTTCCTAGAATCTAATGAAGACCTAATGACAAACAAACCAACCAGACACTATCTTTCTCTAAATGCGCTTTATAAATAATGGCAAACAAATGTGTTTAAGCCCTACCTCATGTCCAACGCAAGTTTGGGGATGCCTTTGCTCCTTTGATCCAAGTAAGTTCCTTTTTCACAAACCTGCAAACACAAACAAGGCAAACGATTAAATAGTACCTGAATAACCATTATTATAAAACATATTTAACATGAAAGTCAAGGAGTCCATGAAACAAATAACATGAGATACTTGTTGAGAAAAAAGAGCTTGATTGTATTAATTCAAGAGAAGAAGAACCTTACAACCTTTGCCTTGACGCTTTACAAGCTCCTCCCAGGGTCCAACAAGAAGTCTCCTCTACTTTGACAAGCTTCACTCACTCCCCAATGAAGCCAAAAAGGTATGTGATCTCTCCTCTTAAGCTAAAATAGGAAGTCTTGATTTCACTAGCATTTACCCTCTAAAGTTCAGCTTCTAACCTCTCAAGCCACTGACCCAATGCCTCAATTTATAGTGTAATGGAGATCAGTTGCCAGGTCCTCCTTCAAATAGATAGAGTCCTCCTTCAAAGGGATAGCTCCTCTTAACAAGGGATTAGTTCCTCCTCATATGGGATGCATGAACCACTTGGAGCAAACAATCCACGTAACAAATCCCTCTAGAAAACTCTAGAATTAACCCAAAGTGAGTTTTTTAAGATAAAAATTGCGCCTTTTGACTTTCACAGGGGTACGCGCCCTCCCCTTTACATATAGAGAGTATAAATACGCAGATATCCTAAACAAAAGGTGTGGGCTCGTAGGCAAAAGTGAGAGAAAGTGCGGAACCAGAGTTACATTGCTTTTTTGATGTCTTTCTCTCATTTCTAAAGCTTGTTCTGAAGAGCTGAGGTTTGAGACTTGCTTAGGAAGTTGGTATAGGTGGTGATAAACCCATACCGACTGCAGATAATCAAGGTGACGATATTTTTGTGTAACACATACCATTTGTAGCTACTTAGGTAGATTAGACTCATGTCCACTCTGAAGCTAATAGGTCTAACAACTTAATTGAGCACATTCAACACATTTTCTAGCAGGTCCATGACATATTAGACATGGCTAATGCTAAGTACAAGTAACGTCATGATAAAAAACAAGTGCCACACAAGTTCTAGGTGGGCGACAAAGTTTGGTTACATTTGTAGAAGGAGTGCCTCGATGATCCCCATCACAAGCTTTTCCTGCTCCAATATGGGTCTTACACCATCAATGATGCTATATGGGGCAATTCTCTAAGCTCAAAATTCCACCATTCCTTCTCCTGCACCAAGTGTTTAATGTGGATTGCCTTCGACCATAGTTTCCACCATTACTTGACACATCAAACATTGTAGAACAACTCACACCAACAATGTCTAGTCCCTATACTACTAGTGTAACCCCTTATTTTTATTAGTTCAACCCCCTTATTTTATTATTGTTCCCATATAGTCCCCATTTTTTATTAGTGTGCCCCATAAAAGCCCACTATCATTATTGTTGTTCCCCTACAATATTATTGTTATGTAGGCTCTGATTGTATTGGGACCTCTTCGACTCCTATATATATAAAGGAGGTCTTCTCATTTGTATCATCCAAGGATTGTTAATTTGTGTAATGTAAAGGAGGTTCCCCCCTCAAAGAGGCTGATTTTGAAGTCTTTGATCTATATTTTCTTCTATTTTGTGAGTTGGTCACATAACATTTGGTATCAAAGCTTTGTAAGGGTTTCATTGCTTTAAACATGTCATCATGGAATTTTCACTATAACTATTTTTCTAAAAAGTTTCAGATGTTGAAATTAAAATGCATTTGAGCTGAAATCTTGATGAACCTCAAGACTGTGTTTCAAATCATTTCTTGCTATATGTTCGAAGATATGATCCAAAGAAGTTAGGGTTTTTTCAAGCTCCTGAATTATATCTCAAACAGGTGACCTGGGGAAACTCATCATAACTTTCTCTTTGAGCATCATATTCAAATTTCATAACAAGTTAAAGAAATAGGATGGACTGTCATTTTCATTGTATCATTTCCAGTTCTAAAGATCTAATCAGTGACATGTGGCACTTTGTACAAGTTTTCTCTACTGAACTAGTCTATAATCAAGCCATCATGGGATATTTGAATAATGCTTTCTTGGAGAATCCAATATTGATTAGAAGTGTGGGGTTAGAAATATAACTGAAAGGGCTACCATGGGACAAAATTTTAGACCTTGGAGATACAATAGATTCAATATCTAGCTCCGACAAAGCAAAAAAATGTGTGTAGCCTTCTTAAAATTTTGCATAAGTTTGGTTCGAAAAAATTGTTTGAAGTAATTCAAAGGGCATACTGATGCATAATTATCATTAATTGATGCCCTAAAGAAAGAAAATTAAAACACCTAGTAAGCAACCTGAAATCTCTACCATGACTCATGAAGAAGAGGAAGAAATGCAACATGATATATCAAAATTATGAGACAAAGTGCAACAAATTTCACTCTCACAAAAAGTAACAAAAGCTAAAATGGATGGTTTAAATAAAGGCATGGAATATAAGATGAATGGTGTGGAAGATAATATTGATGCAATGGAATTTAATATGGATGGTTTAGAACTATAAATTGAATATTTGAAGAAAGACATGGAAGGTTTGAAAGGAGGATTGACAAAGTTGCTTCAAGAAATGCTTCCTAATGGTGAAAAGGTAGTAGAGAAAACTCATGATGATAACAAAAGAAACGTTAATAAATATTCCATAGAATCTGATGTTGGATTCAAGACTCACCATGTTCCAAAGATCGATATGAGGAATTTTGATGGCAAGGATCCTGTAACATGGATACTACGGATGGAGCAATATTTTGATCTCGATAATGTGAAAAACACACAAAAGGTATGCATTGAAACTTTATATTTAGAACCCAATTAGTTTGTATGGTATCGATGGCTTTCCTCTCATAAAAAACAATGCACTTGGTCAATTTTTATGGAGGAAATGATACCACATTATGAGGATGCAAAAAGCAACACCTTCTTTGGGCAATTGATAAATCTCAAACAAAAGGGTTCAATGGTGGAGCACATTGAGAAATTCCAAAAATTGAATATAAGGGTAAAAGATATTCCAGAGGAGCATAGAATTGATGTCTTCATAGGGACTTTAAAGGATAACATCCAACATGAGGTTCACCTTTGGGAACCTGATTCATTAGAGAAGGCATTCAGGTTTGCAAGAAATATTGAAAGAAAAATTATGGCAACAAGGAATCTACCACTCACAACTATAAAGATGGAAGTGTTGCTTCCCCTAGCCTTCCACAACCTACAAGGTCGAAACCACCACAATTGGAAGAAAAAATAGCAAAAGGGCTTTGTTATAGTTATGATATAAAATACACTAAAGGTCATAAGTGTGATGAGAAGAAATTATTTCACATAGATTGTGAAGATAAGGAAGAAAAGGAACATGAAACATCAAAAGATTAGGATATACACCATGAACCAACCCTAGAGAGAGAAGAAATGAATCCAACCATATCTTGTAATGCATTGGCAAGAATTACCACTCCTAAAAATATCAAGATAGAAGGACATATCAAGAAGAAAAAGGTAATAACGTTGATTGATTCGGGTAGTACCCATAATTTTATTCATTGTAAGATAGCCAAGGAATTGAATTGCTTCCTATATCTAGCACCAAAGTGTGAAGTGATGGTTGCAAATGGAGGAACCATAAATTGCTATGGAAAGTTCCATAATATCAAGCTATTCATGGGAGAATATGTAATGAATAGTTCAATGTTTTCCATTCCATGGGTGGTGTTGATGATGTACTAGGAGTCTAATGGCTACAATCTTTTGGTACGATAGCTTTTAATTTTCAAGAACGTTTCTTGAATCTTTTTTTGGAAGGAAAGGAAGTCGAATTAACGGGTATCGTAGAGAAACCAGGAAAAACAATCAACTCTAATAGCATGACAAAGCTTCTAGAGAAATAAAAATAGGCTGTAATTGCACAATTATGTTCACTAGAGGTTCCCACATCGAAATCATCTATTTCTCCAAATCTCCAAAAAGTTTTGGACAATCATTCCAAGGTATTCAAGACTCCCAAAGTCCTCCCACCTATTTGTGATCACAATCATGTTATTCATTTGATTCCAGGAATTGTTCCCCCAAACATCAGGACTTACAGATATCCATATGCCCAAAAGAGTGAAATTGAGCATATCGTTGTAAAAATGCTAGAGGTTGGTGTAATTCAACTTAGTCAATGTTCTTTCTCTGCTCCAGCGGTATTGGTACACAAGAAGGATGGATCATGGTGCATGTGTCTAGATTATAAGGAGCTCAACAAGCTTACTATTAAAGATAAATTTCCCATTCTTGTTGTTGGGACAGGGTCCCCTAAGGTCAATTTTGGGGCAAAAGCCCAAGTTTTGTGGCTTTAAGCCCACGTTTTTGTATATAAAGATTAAAGTCTCCGAAAGATGTGGTCATGGAGCGTGTAGATGTAAAGTGTCGTAAAGGGTTTTTACCCTTCTTTTATGTAATATATGTCGGCTTCAGAATATCTACCCATGGTCTGCAAACCATGGGATTGTATAAAAATGAAAGTCTTAAGGAATCTAAGGAAAGTTTTTGGTAAGGAAGATATGAATATAATGGGTCAGTAGAAGTCACGAGAGAAAAGTCTTAAAGTATAAGAGAGGCTCTACAGCTGTGTCCACAGAGGCTTAGAGTACAGTCCGTGTTTGAGTGCATGGACCCATGTAGCTGAGTGCGCAGGGTAGTTTGAGTCTGTAAGAAGATTTGAAGCATTAATAAAGAGATTGTTATGGAAATATCTATGTTTTGTCCTTTTACTTCTATTATGAATGAATGCGATTATGTTATGATGAATAATAGGTTTATGATTTAATGTTGTAATGATGCACGAATTTGTATGTTTTACATTGTTATACGAACATAAGTCATAATATCTGTTTATGCAAAGAATATCTTAATGCATGCTAAATATATCAGACACTTAAGCTGATCTGGGTAATAACAGACTTAGGAGTGATTACAAAGGCACGTAAGTGGTTGATTCACCTATTTAGGGTCTGTGAACGATAGTCATAGACCTTCATGAAGGTCCAAGAGTGAATAAGAGGAAGTATATCCATAAGCCCTAAAATGTGTATCGATGTGCACGAAGGGAGAGTGAGGGCATAAAAACAACATCATAACCATGTATGGGTGTGGAAACTTGGTTCCAACATCCCCCCATACTATTTCAGGTGAGACTTCATTCCGCGTTTCACGGATTGATGCCGAAAGGGCTAGTAGTGTAGGGATTTGTTTGGCTAACTTAATGCTAAACCTGAGTCAGGACCCCTTAAGCCAACACCTGTTGTTAATGAATTATTGGATGAATTACATGGAGCAATTTACTTCATCAAGTTGGATGTTCGTTGAAGATATCATCCACCGTCCATCACATCATGTTTAAAAGAAAATTCTAAGGTTCAAGCATTAGAAGATCACATCGAGCATCAGCAACAAGTTGTCAAACTCTTAAAGGATAACCTCACTTCAGCACAGAATAGAGTGAAACAACAGGAAGACCAACATCACAGTGAAATAAGTTTTAATGTAGTTGACTGAGTATTTCTATGACTACAACCATACAAACAAATGTCCCTCAAGCAAGCTAAGAAGGATAATAAATTATCACCAAAGTATTATGGTTCATGGAAGGTGTTACAAAAGATTGGTACTATGGCATACAAATTGGAGCTTTCTACATCTTCCTCAGTGCACCCAGTTTTCCATGTTTCATGCTTAAAGAAGGTTATATATGAGAAGACCCGAGTTCAAACAATATTGGTAGAACTTGACAAGGAATGAAACATCATATTGGAACTTGAAGTAGTCACATACACAAGAAATCAACAACAACGAAATCGATTAATTTTAGAGTATTGCATCAAGTGGAAGAACTTACCCTATGAAGATCCCACATGGGAGAATGTGAATTTCATACAGAAGCATCCAAAACTGCTCAAGCGTTGAGGACAACACTTTTTGAAGGAGAGGGGCATGTTATGTCCTTATAGTACTAGTGTAACCCCTTATTATTATTAGTGCAACGCCCTTATTGTATTATTGTGCCCATATAGTCCCCATGTTGTTATTAGTGTGCCACATAAAAGCCCAATATCATTATTGTAGTTCCCCTACCATACTATTATTATGTAGCCTTTGGTTGTATTGGGACCCCTTAGACTCCTATATATAGAAAATAGGTTTTCTCATTTCTATCATCCAAGAATTGTTCATTTATGTAATGTAAAGGAGGTCTCCCCTTCGAAGAGGTTGATTTTGAAGTCATTGATCTATCTTTTCTTCTATTTTTTGAGTTGATTGCATAACAAAGAGAGTTAAATCTAGACTACATGGAACATGCCACAAGTGATTGGATCACGAACATGCAGATCAAGAACACTCTCTAGAAGAAGATCCAACAATATTAGGTTGTCAATATTGGCCAACTCCTACACCAAGGCAAGTGGCTCACCCAGGATCAAGTTCAGCAGAATTTTCCCCATATCATGGAGGCACTCAATGCAATGGGTGCCCTTTATTCCTAGGGGGGAGGACTGATCTAGGTGGACGTTGGTGGCCACCCACCTATTCCACTAGCACCCCAACCATTGTTTCTTTTCAGTTTCCTTAATTATAGAGAAACTTACTATTTTTGGTAGTTTTTCAGGTCCTAAACTTCCGGAGACGTTTTGAAGGACTAAGACACATTTTTAGGGAAAAAGGAGAGACTGGAAAAGTCTCAAAATGGGCTAATTGTTTATTTCTAGCATTGTCTTTTAGATCTTCGACGAGGTATTGTGATAGCCAAACATAAATTGTATGCCAAAGTTACGACCCCAGGAAGTTGATGTACCAATTTACCCAAACACGGCCCACAATTTTGGTGTTTCATCTCCTAGGGTTAAGTTTTTAGATGTTTTGGGTTTCCATTGTTTCTCAATAATAAATAGGTCTTTGAGCCTCATTATAACACAGTTCAACGACATGTAGTCATCAGATCTCTTCTCAGAGATAAGCTACCATCACCCAGGCTAGTTTATTACCATTTATGTATGTATGCATATTTTAGTTCTTTGATATTAATGAAATGAAGTTGTATTTATGTTACATCTTTGTGTTTATGTGTATAGATGTGCGTAAGTCTAGATTAGGTATGGTCCCAATTACTTGTCATGCGAGGGTTTAGTTCAGGTAATTTCAAAGGGGTATATATTTGCCCCCTTAATTTCTTTATGTTCTTCTTGGTTAATCTAATTTTCTTCATTTGGGTTTTTATTTTATTTTCAACTTCTCCTATCTCTCCTTACACAGACCTTAGTGGAGTTACTATGGCACTTGTGACTCCATTTTTTGTTACAAAATCAAGGTAAAGATTTAATACACAAGGAAAAAAATTGTTTTAGGGTTTATGCCTCTATAAATCTTCTTAAATTACTCAATATTATCAAAGTAAACCCTCTTCGGTTCAAATTTTAAGGTAGTGATATCATTCTCCATAAGGGACACCAAACCCTTCCTCAACAGTAGCAAGGTTTTTTCTCGTTCCGAAAACTTTTTTTATGGCTAGATAGGTGACAACCCAACCACATATTAAAACCCACAAGTCGTCAAGAGAGACCTCATTATCATCGAATTTCATTGATGCTGACAGTGGTATATATATATACCGTTGTCACAGTATATATTTGTTTCCTCCATAATCGACCTTTTTAATTAAAACTTTTTCTCTCTTCGTCTCCTATTGAAAATGAGAAATACAAATAATACACGGTATATCTATATATATATATTAATTTTATATATATATTATTTATATATATATATTTTATATATATATTCATTGGGGGGGTAGGAAAAGAGGAAGCGAGGAAATGGATTGTAGATTATAAGCGACTACGAGATAACAACTTTCGTGTAATGTATATAATTATGTACACTAAAAATATATATAGATATCTATTTTCATTTGGTGAAAAGAAAAAAATAAATATTACATTAAAGCCATCGCAGAAGGGAAGACAAAGGCCGTCAGGCCCATACACATGCAAACATTCAAGTCAAATCCTTGTCCTTGTGACTGCTCAAAGGACCTGATATCATCATTGGATTGTTGAAATAATCGATATTATATATCTAAAATGTTGAAATAATCGATATTATATATCTAAAATGTACTGCACTGGTCTACTATTCATTCAGGAATGATATGACAATAAATGGCTTATACACATGCCAACATTCAAATCAAATCCTTATCCATGTGACTGCTCAAAGGACCTGACAACATCATGGATTGTTGAAAATGATCAATATTATATATCTAAAATTTATTGCACTGGTCTACTACAATAAATGGCTTATACACATGCAAACATTCAAGTGAAGTCCTTGTCCTTGTGACTGCTCAAAGGACCTGACATCATCATTGGATTGTTGACATAATCGACCTTATATATCTGAAATGTATTACACTGGTCTACTATTCAATCAGGAATGATATGAAAATAAACCTAAATGGTTTAGGGAACATATGGTTTTTAATGTCAAAGGTTTATACATATGATGCATAACAGTTCGCTACGAGGGCCCTTCTACATAAATTATTATTAAAAGTTTGATATATGTCCACAACATGGATTATACGCTATGCCAAAATACAATCCAGGATTTGATTCCATATGCTATGCCAAAATACAATCCAGGATTTCATTCCATATGATATGCCAAAATAAAATCAAGGATTTGATTCCATGACCACTAAAATGACTTTTTCATTGTTGAATGAAATTATCATAGGCGGTAGTACATATAAAAGGTTTAGTCGTTTGCCATGATAAATGTGGGAAATGTTGCAGGGATAATAATGACCAATCATTGCTGAATTTCTACTATACTGTGGGGAAACATATCACTCAGAAACAAACACAATGGACGTTCACGAGGATGTCATGGTAGTTCGGAGGGATTTTACTTGTAGTTGATGGGAGGCATTGGATATTATTTTGCCGAATCACAAATTCCGAATGCGAGAAGAATCCAAAGATGGAGTTAACAATAATTTTTGCAGATTCCCATGCGAGAAGAATCCAAAGATGGATTTAACAATAACTTTTGCATTGTACTAGTCAAAATCTAATCTTTATACACCTATTCTTGTCATGGATTCTCCACCACCCTCGTAGTCACAGTTAGTCTCTTGTGTCAAAGGTATGTATATATATCACGATGAATGCAATTTAATGTGGCAACAACATGATTTTGGTGAATTCTGCAGCCCCTAGCGTACTCGTCTCACTACATACTCTCCATTGGTTTTAAAATTATTAATAACGCCCTATCAAAAAGCATCAACAAATATAGAATAAGAGCAGACTTTGAAGTTTTTGACTGGTCCATCTCTAAAGAATCATTTGGTTTGATTTAAAAATTGAACAGGTGGTGACATAATGTCAAAGGAAAAATATCATTTTATATCTAATATGGCTACCTTTTTGGTGGCTGAAGCAGACATCACATGAAACAAAGGGGTTAAGGCAGTAGCAACTAGAAGGCATGATGATTGTTGATCATAGGGATTTCTTAGCTCCATGAACCAAACGAGGGAATGAAGGTATAATTTTTTGTTCCTACAGAATTTCTACGAGTTCATATCATATAACTGGTACCGATTAGAGATGGTCTTGCACGGTATGATTCATTTAAACTGAATTCGATTCACCTTCTTATTTACATAAATATAACATATATCTGTTGAGCCATGTACTGAGAAATTTTGAATCAATAGAAACTTTCTTGTTGGTCCTACCTTACCTTAGTGTCTTTCTTGGAATTTTGATTTTTGTTTTTTAGTTCATTATTCTCTTCAACATTTACTCACTCTATATATTCACTATTTTATTTACGTGTAGAGTCTGAATTACATTTTTATACATATTTGCAACTCTATTCCATAAGTTTCGTGTGTTACATTGAGACCCTTGTTCCCTTGACAATCATGCATTCTTTTGTTATATACAATTTTTTAAACAGAGAACATGTTGTATAAAACATAATGCGTGACACTTAATATATATAGAAAAGGAAAAAAAAAAAAAAAAAAAAACTTATATTAATTTCACATTAAAAGGGTTTTAAAACTGATGTAAAATTACTTTATTTCATTATTTTTTATGTTAACCTTTGGTTAGGTCCTATATAATTTCTTTAACTAATAATTTTACATTTTAAATTTTAGGTTTTAGTTATAGTATTTCAATTTCTAATTGTTTTCTAAGAATCTTATTCAATATGGTTTAACTTTACATTTTATATTATTGATTAAGATTTTAATGTTACATAAAAAAAATACAAACAACAAAAAGAACAATGTTTAAACAAACCCCCTCACTTATTAGTTCAATGATTTTAACACTTTTCTTTGAAGTTCAATGATTTTAACGCTTTTCATTTAGAAGAGAGGGTTCACTTTATTTTTTCTTGCATAAGAAGTATTGTAACTAGTTCTTTCTTCATAGTTTCTAGGGTTAGGATAGTTGTTTGTTTTACTTTTCTTTCTTTTGTCAAAGTTTTAAGCCCGAAGATTATTTCTCGAGAGCTGCAATTTTGATGTAGACGAGATTGTATGCTCAAAGACTTTTCCTTGTGGGATTTGATTCTCTCATCAAAGGTAACAGGTTTGAGTTGCACTAGCCCTCGCATGGGCTCATCCCTACTCATGCAGCTATAAACACAAGAGAAAGTGCTCCCATTATTTCTCACATCTACATAAATGTTCAAGGTATTGGTGTCTAGAGAGGCACATCTCGAAACATCAACACTAGGTTCCACGATGTCTATTGAATTCTCTTTTCTTTCTATTGTAGGGTGTGTTTGGCTTAAAGCCTTTCATTGGTCTATTTGGCAGTAACCTCAATTTGGCATAATTTTTATCTTTGGATGTACTTTGGTGTTTTAGACTAAGTATGTTGCTACTCAATTCCATTAATGCATGTTGAGTATTTGATACTAAGATTGGACTTATATAATATTCATATATTTCTACAACTTTCCACATACTCAATGTAATAGACTACTTGTGCTATATTTTACTTATAAAAATTGTTTAGGAAGTTAGTCTGTTGCTATAGAATAAAAACACTAGACTCGGTATTTTTGTGAGTTTTTTGCTTCCTAAATTCTATAAGTGAAATGGTTTATTTTCCAACAAGTAATATAAGTATATCTATTTTTAGTTGCTCCTTGTATTTGAATCTTTATTTCTTTTGAATGTGACTTACTCACATGTAACCATTCTTATTTATGAATATGGTATATTTTCATCCGTAGATATTTCTTTATCCATATGTAGTTTCTCATCCTTTTTCCTTATGCAAGATACAAAGTCAAGGTTTCCAATGTATGTGATTTTTACTTCTTCATTGCATGGTTACTTGGGAATAGATATCCGCTCTTTTCCAAATAAAGAAGGTGTATTAGCAAGCATTTATGCTTAGCCTATCTTTATGCAATCCTATTCAAATTTTGTTCTTGACTTCTCATTAATAACCCTGAGATAAGCTAACTCATATTTCTTCTAAGTAATCTTTGGGCAAAGGGATCAGTTATAATATTCTCATACCAAGGTTTTCTGCAACTATTCTTTAATGGTTTCCGCCCCTCAGGTATATACTGCACACGTTATAGGTTAGTACAGAAGATTATTTTGCACTGGCCTATGATTATGCTAAGATTACTCATTTTCTTGTTATAATGATATAATATCTACAAGTAAAATCATTCAGAGATAGTTCTTTACTCTATTGAGAATATTTAAGTAAAATAACAATTTAAGTTAAAGTTTCAAATATTTAACATGAACCCTTTAATAATTTTAATTCCATATGCCTAATTATTTATTCTTGTTTTCTTGTGCATACAACCATATTCTAGCTAAAAGCATTCTTTAAATATTTCAAACAAAACAATATGTTCACTTATCTGAATATTTAAAAATATAATAGGTACGAGCACATTCCTCCCAACCAAATGAACTACTATTAAAGAAATTTCCCTTGAGCCTCAAGCTTCCCTTATATCAAAAACCATAACATGTACTTGATATTATTCCTCCTTAGACAATAGGAGTGTCCTGCTAGTTGAGTGTCCAAAATATTTTTGGTTTCTTTCTATCTATTATTTTTCACTAGGATCGGGGTATTTTTTAAGGATTCAGATACTATGCCTATGTATAGTATTATAAGTGACTATTCTGGTTGAAAAGGCATACATATATAATTTGAGAAAATATTCAATGAAAAACGTATAATTTACTATTAAAATTGATAATTGTTTGCTGAATATTTTCCATTTAATCATATATATGTAAAAAATGGGTGAATTTTATTCAAATGAGTGAATATTTTGTTTTATAAAAATATCCAATTAACGATTTTATTGTGCCCCTAAAATTTTCCTTAACTCTGATCCCTTTCTTCCCATAGATTTTCCATTTTATCCTGCAATTTGTTTTCCTTCTACCCTACATGACCCTTTTATCTATTCATGGTCTACTCTAGTGCTTAGGAATATTGGGAAAAGATGAAGGTTTAGATTGTAACAACTATCACATAAAAAACCACCCACTATTTTTGGACTCCAACTAATTAAACCAATTTCCTAACAACGAGGTAGCTTGACTACTCACATTCTAGCTCCCACTACATTTTCAAATAACATTATTTTATTCATAATAAGATACAAATACTTACATATGTAACTGAGAATATACAAACTTAGTATTAGCCCCACATTCAATATTTTGATTTTAATGTTTACAAACAATATACAACCATAAATCTTGATAAATAAATAATTATAAAAGGGGCACTACATTTTCTCTCCCTAAATGAATACCATCATCAATGTTTCCTCTTCATTCATCACTTCTTGAAAAGTGAAGAAGTGCTCCTCCCAATTTCTCTTCCATCTCCCAAGTGACCTCCCTAAGGCCAAAGAGCTTCCATTACACTTTAACCTGGGCGATGGCTCGATTTCAGAGTAACATTTTCTTCTTGTCTAAAATTTGTAGAGGCTTGACCTAGAACTCACCTTCTGATTTGACCCGTTCCACATTCCAATAAATAATATGATTTTGATCATGAATATATTTCTTGAAACGTGATACATATCAAAAATTGTGTATTTTTATATGGGTTAGTAGTGCTAGCTGGTTGGCCACTCATCTTACTCTAGCTAGTATTTCAAGTGATCCACAAAACATGGGTGCTAACTTAGCGCAAATTCCCAATTTCAAAGTTCTCTTATTGGGCTTGAATTTAATGTACACATGTTCCCCCACTTTATATTATTTATGACTCGTCTTGATCTACATAGTCTTATAGTATGTCACTAAGGGAAATTTTTGGTAAAAAATTGGCCTCAAAACGAAAAATGTACTAACCAAATTAACTTTAAAATAACGAGTGGAAATCAAGATGGTGATGTCATTGCTGGGGGAAAATATTTTGGAGAAAAAAGAAGAAAATATTTTTCTTATTATTTTTTCGACTTATCTCCTCATAGGTTCTCTCAAATTTCAAGAGTAGACACATGTTGAATGCAAAATTAAATTCCATATCCAAGGAGTAACCACTCTGCATAGTTCTATGTATATCCACAAAAAAAAATAAAAATGAAAAAACATGAAAAAGACATGTTCAACATACTTTTTTCATGTATTTTCAATTTTTTTCAATGTCGACCTACTCAAAAGTATGCAGAGTTGGTACTCACTGGATCTGGAATTTAATTATGCATCCAATGGGTGTACTCTTGAAATTTGAATGAACCTGTAAGGATATTATTTTAAAAAATCATAAGCCTTATTTTATCATTTTAACTATTTTTTTATTATTTTCCATATGAAGCTCATTTATACCTTAAAATTCCCCTAATTATTGAGCTATGTTTATGTTTTGTTTTGTCTTTTGACTATTTTTTCCATCTCCTCCAGGAGATCAAGTCCCAAATCCATTATGTGTTATGGTTGACTCCAACTCAATGGAATGTGAAATTTTCATCCATAAAGGACTTCAAAGGGACTTATTTTAAGAGATTCTCGATAGCTATTGTCATAAGCACACTCAAATGAATGTATATAGTCTTCCAACTTAGTGGGTTTATCCATCACATACATGTGGAGCATTTCTTCAAGAACTTGATTGGTTCTTTCAGTATGTCCATCTATTTGAGGATGATAAGAAATGTTGAAATTCAATTTTCTACCCATCCCTATAAAAAGTGCTTTTCAAAACTTGGAAGCAAATTTTACATCTCTTTCAAATATATTATTTTTTGGTATTCCATGTAATCTAAAAATCTCTTTCGTGAAAATTTCATCTATATGAATCAGCTTTATATGTTGATTGTATTGGTATAAAGTTAGTTGGTTGGTTTAGTTAATTTTTCCACTCCAATCATGATTGAATCTAGTTGTCTTCTACTTATAGTTAGCTCCATAGTAAAATATAAGGAGTTAATTTCCCATTTTTGTTTCGGAATGAGCAAGGGCTTCAATAATCAAGCATGATGTTGATTTTCCACTTTCACTTTTTGGCATTCTGGACACTGTTCTAATGATCTTGGTGACTTTGGAGAACCTAAAAAATCAAAATCATCAAATTGTAGTGAAACTATGAACAAGTTAAAGAGTTCATCATTATGAATCCAATGACATATGCAATGCCTCAGTCCAAGTTTGTATGACCAATTTATTGCAGTTTGAAGTTGACAAGACAAACAAGAAAAGAGAGGTCCACAGTATGCCAAGTGGGACCCACAACTTGCATGACACCCAACTAGTGGCCTACTAGCCAATAACACTTGTGACTAGATCATTGGTTCCTTGGGTCCTACAAAAGAAGTAAAATAAATTATTAAATAACCATATAAAGAAAACCTTTTAAACAAATATATAAATATGGTTATTAAATAACCATATAAAACAAAGGTTTTATATAATAAAATATAACCAACCAACGAATATTTAAAAAAAAAAAAAAAACCTTTAAAAAGGTTTTTCATATTGTTATATGGTTACAAACCCAAAACATATGTTAAAAAATTAAAAAAGGGTGGTTATAGAAAACACCATATATAACACATGGTGCACATTGTTACGACTTAATATAAATAACCATTTAAAATATCACATGGTGGATGGCTAAACGACATTCGACATGGTTAATAACCATGTGATAGGTTGAACAATATATGGTGATTATTGTTAATATAACAAAACGAGCCAAATATTTTTAATAGTTTTATCATTCTAATACAACCAACCACCACTGAACCATGTCGGGGACTTCGTAAAGACTTCTAGACTCACATTATTTAAAATTTACCATTTCATTTGAGCAAAATCGAGGGATGGAGCAAAATAGGGCCGAGGGAGGAAGAGATCAGAACCATTCAAAGAGGAACCATGCCCACGTACAAATACCGAGGCATTATATTCCATGTATATTCCTCAAGAATATTTTAAGAATATTCTTTTTTATTGTTGTGTGGAATCTTGAAGATTCCCTATGGAGCTAAAAATTGACAGTGTCAAAATGGGTCCTAGTTTATGCTCATTTAACCATAATTTCATAAGGATTGCAATGGTATAGTCATTTTTTTCATCAAAGAAGTGAATTTCAAGGGTCATGGTAGAAACTTGTCTTCATCATTAATTATTGGGCATGAAGATTGAGACAATCATGTGCCTTTCAGAAGTGGGTCATCTTTACAGTCAAAAGTCTCAAGAGGACAAGATGAACCTACTGGTACTATGATTTTTATGTTTTGAGCAGTGAAATTTCAAGTCACTCCCAAGATTAAAGGTATAATGATGTAGTTTCCATCTACTTGCCTTTATTTTTTATGAGATCAATGAAGCAACCTCCCCACTCTTGAAGTAGGGCCTAGAGATGTATTCCACACAAGAAAAACTCCATTATCAAATATTATGTGCATTGTATTTATGGTTTCCTTTATTTTGCTTTTTCTTTAACTATTTGTATACATGGTTTTTACATTCTCTTTCATGTAATTCTACTAGCATCACCAAAGAAAAGATCTTGGATAATGCCAGTAAATCAAATAATCCATATCAAATTTTTTATTAGAACAAACTTCTTGCTGACGTGAATTGCAAGTGTGTATGGTAACCATGACCAAACCCTAAAAGTATGAAGGTAAACTTAATTCCTTTGATCCAGAGATTGAACGTGCAACCCAGAGAAGGAAAATGGAAGATGATGATGTTCATACCGAGAATGAGAAATATTTTTGCAAGCTTTATACACCATGGAAAATAAGGTAGAAAAATTGTTTGAATATTATGAAAAGAAATTAGAAAAGAAGGAAAATAAGAAGAAAGAGAATGCAGAGGACAATGCTTTAGTGAATCAGGAAAATGGAGGAGAACCTCTTGAACCTCCATCTCCATATTCAAGTGAATTTTATTCTTCTTCATCATCGCATTCTAGTCATTGTAACAGAAAACATATAAATGCCTCTAAAAAGCATTTTTAAAGTTAGATGCAAAGTTTGATTTTCCAATGTTTAATGGAGAATATAATGCAGAAATGATAAATAATTGGATCAAATAGATTTAAGTGTATGTTCAGTTCAACATATCAAAGAAGATGAGGCAAAGATCCAATTAGCATCTCTTTGACTTGGGGGCAATTCTATCATATGGTGGGAGAGAAAACTTCAGAAAGGTAGAAAGCATGTGGGTAAACTCTTTTATTCTCGGTCTGAATTTCTTTCTTCATTAAAAGGATAATTTTATCCATTAGGATATCACTAGAAAGACATGATAGAATGACAACATTTGAGACAAGGAAAAGGTCAAGAAGTTAAAATTTTAATAGAGGAATTTTGGAAGCAAGATATGGCATTGGGAATTCCTTTAGATTCACCTAATACTTTGATGAAATATATTAGTTCTTTACATAATTATCTCCAACATTCTTTCTTAATGTTTGAACCCACTATTCTTGATTTGGCTAGTGTGAAATTCATTCACATGGAAAGCATGGGAAACTGTGAACAAGGAAACCATGCAAAGAAGGCAGTGACAACAAGGAAAAAGGAAGCAAATCCCTCTTGTGCCCATTGTGAGAAAGAAGGGCATGATGAGGAGAATTGTTGGAAACTGAATCCAAAATTGAAGTGAAAGAGGATGGGTGGAAAAAGGAAGCAAAAGATAGTTGCTACCATGTAATAAGACGAATATGATTTAGATGATAAGATGAAGGTTACAATTGTTGGGATTGCAGATGTTGGACCAATTGACATGGGTTTTGATTCAAGTGATGAGATGAGGATCACAGTTGTTGGGATTATAGATGATGGACCAATTGACTTGGGTTCTAATTCAAGCAATGAGATGAATATTAGAGCAAGTGTTGTACCAAATATCTGAAGAACACCAAAGAATACATGGTTCCAAGAACTTGGGGAGATAAACCATAGAATTGAAGAAGATAATGTTGAACTAAGGAGACTTGTACGACAGGAAAAAGAGTAAAATCAAGGATTACAACTTCAATTACAAGCTAGAGAGGATTCCTTGGAAAAATTGAAGTGCGACGAAGGCTTAACAAATCAATCATCAACAACTTCAAAATCCACAACTAAGGTAAACTATAGTAGTGATTCTTCAGTTCCATGTTCTCATTTTGATGGTGATTTTGGTGCATTTGAAAATCATACTATAGACATTGGTTTGAAGAAAATGAAGAAGATAGGATATGAGGGAAAGGGCTTAGGAGTTAATGGCTGAGGAATTGTGAATCCCATCCAAGTGGTAGAAATACCTCGATATGAAGGATTGGGATATGTCAAAAAGGAAGAGACATAAGAGTCTTCAAGTGACAAGTCTGAGATAATGAAAATAACACCATGACATTCCAGTGATAGTGAACATTCCAAAGGAAAAGATAAGGCAAGCTATCCTCACTAGAACCACACCAAAGACAACATTTAAAAGAAGGTCAAGAACGTATGGAGGAAGAAAACCCATTGCAACCATTCCAACAAGGGTATACATTAGATAGGCACACGTTGGAATCTCCATTCAAAGAAACAACCAAAGAAGGACAAGGAGCATATGAAAGAACCTATGAAGGAACCTTCCAATGAAGAGGATCAATAAGGAAGCTAGCTACAGACAGAAAGTCCATTAACCTGGTTAGGTAAGAAACGGGTATCATTTCTAAGCAATTTAGCATGACCATTATTGAAAATCACATGTTATTTTATTAAAGCTTTTAAAAGTAATGAATGTATAGATTCACTTGTGCATGCAACATAGTGATATTTTGGCCTTTAGTTGGGTAGCATGGGGTACGGTTTATATTTTAAACTTGACCATGAGTGTGGTATAAACTCTTGGAAAGTATGGTCTTACAAGTTGGACATGTATTGGAAACTACAAATCTGCATATGGATATAGGTGTTGGTTTCATCACTTCATGCTCCAAAGAACAAAGGTGAAGAAGAAGAAAGTGTGTCCTTTTAGAGATATTTTTTATGCAGATCAAGATTGTAGTACAGTTTACACTTTTGGAGGACCAAAAATACTTCAATGGGGAGGATTGCTCTAGGTGGATTTGGAGAAATTCAAAAATAAAAGTTGTCAAATTGTATAAAATTCATGACCAAGGTGAAGAGTTTGTAATTATGAATCCAACGACATAGATGATGCCTCAATCTGAGTTTTTATGACTAACTTATCATAGTTTGAAGTTCATAGGACAAGCAAGAAAAGAGGGGCCCACTATGTGCCACATTAGACCCATGGATTGCATGTCAACCAGCTATTGGCCTACCAATGAATGACACTTTTCATTGGATATTGGTTCCCTGGGCCTATAAAAGTAAAAAAGGAATAATATTAAATAATTATATAAAAAATCATTTAAAAAAATATGTAAATATGGTTATTAAATAACCATGTAAAAAAAAGGTTTTATATAATAATTTATAACCAATCAACGGATATTTAAAAAAAAAAAAAGGTTTTTTATATTTTTATATGGTTACAAATCCAAACCATATGTTAAAAATTAAAAAAGGGTTGTTATAAAATACACCATATATAACATATGGTGGGTGTCGTTATGGTTTAATCTAGATTACCACTTAAAATATCACATGGTAGATGGCTAAATGACATTCAGCATGGTTAATAACCATGTGGTCGAGTGAAAGATATGTGGTGACTATTGTTAATATAACAAAATGAGCCAAATAATTTCAGCAAATCAATATGTGATGTGACAGAGCATGTGGAGTTTGACCTCGAGCCACCCACAATCTAACACATCGAACCATAAATGGACCACGATGGGGACTTTGTAAATTTTTCCTGATGCACATTATTTAAACTTCTCCATGTCAATTGAGCAAAACTGGTTGGATGGAGCGAAACAGCGTCAAGGGTGGTAGAGATCAAAACCATGCACAAAGGAACTATTCCCATGTGTGAATACTGAGGTGGTATATTCTAGGTATATTCTAGAGAATATTCATAGGAAATATTTTTGAGAATATTATCCTTTTATATTGTGTGGAATATTGAACATTCCCTATGGAGCCAAAATTGACAATGTCAGAATGGGGCCATGTTTATACTCATTTTAACTAGAATTTCACAAAGATCGAGATGGCACAGTCAATTTTTGCATCATGGCAGAAACACGACTTCATCTTTAATTGTTGGGCTTGAAACTTGAGACAACACTGCGGCTTTCAAAAGTGGGTCATTTTTATAGTCAAAAGTCTTAGCATGATGAGATGGACTTGCTGGTGTTGTGATTCCTATGTTTTGAGTAGTCGAATTTCAAGTCACTACTAGGATTGGAGGTATAATGATGTATTTTTCATGTACTATCCTTTCTTTTTCATGAGATGAATGAAGCGACATCCCCACTATTGAAACAAGGCCTAGAGACGTAGTCCACACTGGATGAACTATGTTACCAAATATTGTGTGCATTGTCTTGATGGTTTCCTTTATATTGCTTCTTCCTTAAACTTTTGCATACATGGAATTTACATGCCCTTTCGTGAAATTATGCTAACATAATTCAAGAAACGATATTGGATAATGTTGGTAAATCAGAGAATCTAGATCAACTAGATATTCAACTACCTGTCCTTTCATGCCTAGCCAGTATAATTCCCTCCTAAGTGTTGTAATAAATTTATGGTATCCAAGATGAGGTCAAAAGGGAATTTTGTGATGTTCATACATGATTAATTGCTTAAGTTTACGCACATTATGAAATTATATTTCTAAAATTTAACATATCATATTTTTTTAATGCATATTCTAATTTTTCTGATTGAATGACTTCATTTATCAAATATCCTTGTATTTTTCTACATATATGATAGTTTAAGGATGATGTTTTAATTTTCTCAAAAAAGTATGTTTTAATGTTGCATATAGAAATTCCAAAAACCTATTTCAACTTCTACTTAATGCATCTACCACTTTGTTTTCTTTTCCTTTGATATGTTTGATATGAAATTCAAACTCACTTAGAAAATCCATCCATCTAGCCATTGATGCATTTAAATCGGGTTGGCTAAAAAAGTATTTCAAGCTTATATGATTAGTAAGCAATGTGATTTTCTTGCCTATCAAATAATGGTCCCACATTTTTAATGTGTGTATTATTATAGTTAGCTCTAAATCATACACATCATAATTATTTTCATGATCTTTTACCTTACTAGATTGATAGGTTATTACATTATTATCCTGCATTAATACCGCGCCTAACCCATTGAGGTAAGATTTTGTACATATTATGTAATCCTTATTAAGATCAACAATTTTAAGTATCGACATTATAGTCAATATATGTTTCATCTAGTCAAAAATTTCTTGGCACTTTGAAGTCCACACAAATTAGACTCCCTATTTTGTAGGGAGGTTATAGGGTAGGCCAACTTAGAAAACTGTTAAATAAATCTAATTTAATGCCATATAATTCCTATGAAAGATATGATATCTGCTACATCTTTAGGGATAAGCTATTTAATAATTTATTTCACCCCTTCAGGGTTTACTACAACTCCTTCTTTGGAAATTACATGTCCTAAATATTGAATCTGATTCTAGTAGAACTCACACATTGAATTTGGCATAAATTTGATGTTCTCTAAGTGTTTTCAACACTATTCTCAGGTGTTTTTCATTTTCTTCTAGCATATTAAAATAAATCAAAATGTCATCAATAAAAATTAGCACAAATTTATCTAGATATTAGCTAAAAACACTATTCATTAGACACATTAAAGTGGTTAGAGCATTTATGAGTCCAAACGAAAGTACAATAAACTAATAATTCCCATCTCTAGTTATAACACTTATTTAACTAATGCCCTCATCCTTTATTCTTGGCTGATGATAAAACGACCTTAAATTTATTTTGGAAAAGGAACTAGATCCTCTTACCTGATCAAACAGGTCATCAATTATAAGCAACATATATTTGTTTTTTATTATTAGATTATTTAGCTTCCTATAATCTATACACATTTTGAAAGTATTGTATTTCTTCTTCACAAATAGTATTGATACCCCCACGGAAAAACACTTGGTCTAATATATCCCTCATCTAATGGTTCTTGAAGTTTCATTTCTAGTTCCATTAACTCTGGTACACTAATTTGATTGGGTGCCTTAGACATTAGTGTGGCCCCGAGTACTAGTTCAATAGTGAAATCAATGTCTCTTTTGGATGGTAACCTGTGAATTTCATCTGGAAACACATCCTTGAATTCTTGTACCACCTCCAAATCATCTGAAGTTATTACCTTAGTTTCCTGAGAAAAGTATTCTACCTATATAACAAATAATTCACAACCTTTCTTAGCACATATTTTTAGTTGTAAGGCTAATAGTTTCCTAGTCGAAATTGATCTGGGTATACCCTTAATAATATGTAACTCTCCCTCATCTATGATAAAAGTGGCAGTCTTGTGTAAGAAATTAATTATTGATATGTGATTTTATAACCATTTTGTTCCTACCAATACATCATAAGGTCCTAGGGGTAAAACATTCAAGTTTCTTGATGTTTTACATCCATTCAAATTAATAGGACAATCTTTAATCTAATTGGAAACTTTCTGATTGGTACTAGTGGCTAGTTGGACTACCCAAGAATTTTAATATTTTGCTATACTCATTTTACAATTCTCCATTATTTGTGGACTATATATAACTTACAATTTCCCCTATATCTATTAAAATGGACACAAGATGGTTTAAGTCACTACATTTTATTTCAATCATAGTAGATTGATGTTCTACTAATTGATGCTCTTCTAGGGTTGCATTAACTCTAGGAATGTTTCTAGCCATGTCATTCATTGTAGAGCCTTCTTGAACATTTTGCAGTGCTTGAATTGATTTTACATTATATGGAAAATTATGAAGTAAAACAGGCTCTCTACAGCCCAAACACTTCAGTGGTTCCCATTATTTTCCATTAAAACTTTCACTATTCAAATTTATTGGTCTGGACCTTGTCTGAGATTGAGTATTTTGCTATTGATTATTTATCTTATTGAAATTTTGTTCTCATGATTTTTAGAATAATTTTTAAATAGGGGAAATTTAGAGCCTTTTCTTCCTTACATAATCTATTATTTTTATGTTTGCCTAATATTTTTTATTTTCACTTCTTTACTTAGATTGTTGATAGCATATTCTAGATTTATGTATTTCTTCATCCATGGTTTTATGGTTGTCATCCTCATTTTTTTGTTTAAATGAAAGGGTAATATAATTGATAAATCATTTAAATTTATAAAGCTCTTCACGAATGTAGGGTACATATCATTAGACAAGGGTAAATTTTGCAACCATTTCATCCATGGCCATTTGACGAAGCTTTAACTCATGAAATTCCTTTTCTTTATCATCATAATATATCTTTGTTATATACTTTTTTTTTTTTAACTTTTGAAACTCTTCCCAACTCATATTAGTTTCCTTTATATTATGCACACTTTTGATCTCCTCCCACCATAATGATGTCTTGCCTTGCAACTGGTAAGTTGTTAGTCCAACCATTAAATTGTTAGTATACTCATACAATTAAAAATATACATTCATCTTGAGTAGTGTTTCCCCTAAATCACCATTAAAGGTTATAGATCTAATCTTTTAAAAATTCCCTTGCAGTTATACCTCTTGTTTCTTCCTTTGACTACATACTATTGGGAGAATATTGAGTGAATTATCTTCATTTTGCTCTTCGTCTTCAAATCCAACATCCCTACTTTCACCCATCTTGTCTATATTTTTTGATTTATAAGAATCATCCCTATCTTCCTCCTCTACAATTGGTTCTACTATTTTAGATTAGACTTATTAGTTAAATTTTTGTTAAGCCTTTCCTGCTCAACACTAGCTTTCAACAAATTTTCATTGTCTGCTCTAATACTAGCTAATTCTAGTTTTATCCCTTTAACCCTATCTAACAGTTCCACTATATGAAGTGATGTTTCTCTTCCTAATTGTAACCATATTTTTTCTTGTCCATGAGATCCTGTAGATGTTTTTTCCATCACTGTTCTTACTTCTACTCCTTACTTTGTAAAATAAAAAAAATATTTTGTTAAAATAAAGGCGTGATTTGGCTCATAGGCCACATTATTGTAACTTATAGCTCTGATACCAAATTTGATGTACCCCAAAATTCACATAAATAATATTTTTGTTTTTCTACTATACACTCTTACTTGATTCATTACCATGAATGTGTTCATTTTCTTTCTTCACTTCTACATAGTTAGTTAAATGTATCTTGTGCTTGTTTACTCTGAGTTTATATTGCTACCTCAAGTTCATTTTCACCTTCACCTTGAGAGAAAAGAGTTTATCCATCTCTTACTTTTGATAATGATATTATAATTTGTTCTTCTGTAAAGGCATAATATTAAAAGTACAAGTGACTTTACCACCAATACCATCATACCCTGCCAATTATATGTTAATTGTTGGTCTATTTATTTTGCACATTGTGGTTTCATTACCTAGTTTTCTAATAGGATATATATATAATATATATAGATATATATAATATATGATATATTATATATATATAATATTATATATATATATATATATATATAAGATAGATAATAATAGAAAATAGATATAGATAGATATATATAGATAGATAGATATAGATATAGATAGATATAGATATAGATATATAGAGTATATAAACTATGGTCGCTTGGTTAACAAGGTTTATTTAAACATTTGTACTAGTGACCTTACCTTTGATAACAAATATACTTTTCCATTACACTATATTTCAACTTTATTCATTGAAACTAATGTGCCTCGACCACACAGTGTTGTGCCATGTCAAGAACAGATACATGGCTTTTCTTACCCTAATGAACGTTGTCTTACCCACATGATGTTTCAGTAAGGAACAATTTGGATTAATCATAGATTTTCGATGGTGGGGATACCTCCTTGACAATTAGTGAGGGTATTAACCTACCCAACCCCCCCCCCCCCACCCACCCACCCGACCATGCTCCATGTCATTCACTCTTGGGCTTGGCTGTCAAGTGCTCTACAAGATTGAATGAGGAATTTTCTTTCTCTTCGGTTCTCATATGCTTCACCTCATACTATTTTCTTCTCAATTGTTGTATGCATTCACCTCATGGTAGACTAGGTCATCTAGCTTAGTTAGGGTAATTACCTACCCCCCACCATGCACCCTGTCATTCACTCTTGGGCTTGCCTGTCAAGTGGTCTACAAGATTGAATGAGGGTTTTTATTTCTCTTTGGCTATCATACCCTTAACCTCATACTATTTTCTTCTTAATTGTTGTATGCATTCAATCCATGTAGACTAGTTCAGCTAGCTTATATATTGGCTTTCAATGAATTATTTTGTTGGTTGTCTGATATGACCATGGAGGCATTCACAAGTAATAAATATCCCTTTCTATCACATAAAATAGTTGATTACTCATTCTTTCTTTGAATTTCACATGGTTTTTAAAGGATTAGCTAATTGATTGAGCTTAAAACCCTATGTACAATTCCAAAGAATTTGAAAGTGATTTTGACCTTTCACCCATTGAGTCATAGTTTTCACAATTTTGAGAATGGGCTTATTTCCATTTGTTGTCAACTTTTGTCTAGAGAAAATGATTCGGTTATTTCTTGAGGTATAGCACCAATTAGTTTTCATGCAAGGGTCTAGTTTAAGTAATTTCAAAGGGGTTTTGATTTGTCACCTTAATTTCTTTATGATTTGCTTGGTTACTCGGAGGGTTATTCATTTAGGTTTTTGTTTTAATTGTAACTTCCCTTATCTATTCTAAAGTAAACCAAGGTACAATTACTCTGGAACTTTTGAATGCATTCTTATTATGAAAATAATGATGAGGGTTTACTACACCCTTTAGGTAAAAATCAATGTTAGGGTTTATGCCTATATAATTCTGATTAAATTACTCAATATTATCAAAGTAAAATCTCTCTAGTCCATATTTTATAGTAATAATATTATTCTCCATTTGCGCCAACAAACTCTTCTTCAAAAGTAACATGATTTTTTCCCATTCCTACAAGTTTAATTATGACTAGCTATAAGATAAAAAAGCCTCAAATTTCTCTAAGCCATAGGTAACAATGTGAATTCCCTCCTCCAAAAAAATCATATTCAATTTTTATTTATGAAACAAGGTTATTATTCATTCTTTTCTCCTTACCAAAGCACTTATCAAAAATCTCTTCCAACAAGTGATGGAAGTCTCAACAACCAAGAAGAATTTCATCAGGTAATAATTGGGATTGAATTTCATATTTACTTTTATGGTTTGGACAAAAGGGATATGGCCTAAAAACCGAGGCTTTATTCTTCTTACTTGTTTTAGGGGAGACTTACTTTGATCTCGAGTTAATGTGAAATGAGCCTATTCTGGTACATACTCTAAGTACATACCAACTACTAGGACGTCTATTGAATTATTTTTCTTTCTATTGTAAGTAGTTTCTAGCCTAAATCCTTTTGCTAGTCTATTCGAGCATAACCTCAAATTGGCAAAACTTTTATCTTTGGATATACTTTGGTAATTTATACTAAGTAGTTGTCACTTAGTTCCATTGATGTATGTTGAGTCTTTGATACTAAAATTGGAATTATATAATATACTTGTATTTCTATAGATTTTTGGATACTCAGTATAATAGACTATCAGTGTCATATTTTACTTATAAAATATGTTTAAGCGGATTTCATTTAATATAAAATAAAAACACTAGACTTGGTAAATTTTTTAGTTTTCTGCTTCCTAAATTCTATAAGGGAAATGGTTTATTTTACAACAAGGAATATGAGTATATATGTTTTTAGGTGCTCCTTATATTTGAATATTTCTTTCTAATGAATTTTTCCTACTGATCTGTAATCATTCTTCTTTATCAATGGGGTCTATTTTTGTTCTCACTTATTTCTTTATCCATGAAAAAATTCTCAACCTTTTCCTTATGCAAGATACAAACTCATGGCTTCTAGTGTATGTGATTTTTACTTTTATCATTGCATGGTTACTTAGGAATATGTCTCTATTCTTTTCCAAAAAAGGAAGGTATATTACCAAAAATTTTTGCTCATCCTATCTTTATCCAATCCTATTAAAGTTTTCTTCTTAGCTACTCCTTAGTCACCCTTAGCTAAGTTAACTCATATTTATTCTTAGTAATATTTCATGTAGAGGGATTAGTTGTATATTCCTATACCAAGGTTTTTTGCAACTATTATTCAATGGTTTTCACCCCTCCTATAGATATTGCTTATGTTATAATTTGTACAAAAGATATTATTTTCAAATGGTTTGCAACTATGCTAAAATTTCTCATTTTCTTATTTTAGTGATATAATATCTACAAGTAAAATATTACAAAGATAGTTTATTACTATATTTAGAATATTTAAGTAGAACAATAATTCATGTTAAAGATTCAAGTATTTAACAAAAACCCCTTAATAATTATAATTCCATATCCATTTATTATTTATTCTTATTTTCTTGTGCATACAAACATATTCTACGTGAAATCATTCTTTAAAATATTTCAAACAAAACAATCTAATCACTTATTTAAATACTTGAAAATATGATAGGAGCGAGTGTGTTCCTCCCAACCAAATGAACTACTAATACGGAAATTGACCTTGAGCCTCAGGCTTCCCTTCTATTAGAAATCATGACCAGTACTTGATATTCTTCCTCCTTAGACCCTAACAACACCTTCCCAGTATAGTGTCTAAAATATTTATGTTTTCTTTCTGTCTAGTACTTTTCACTAGGATCCCTTTTTTCTCACAAATTTTCCTTTCTCTCCAACAAAATGTTTTCCTTCCACCCCACATGATCTTTTCCTCCCATCATGCACTTCTCTAGTGGTTAGGAATATTGGGAAAATATGGAGGTTCAAATTGTGACAAATGTCACTTCAAAAACCACCTAGTATTATGGAATACAATTGATTAAACTGATTTGCTGAAAGTAGGGTTTGTTGAATACTCATGTGTTGGATCTCACTATATTTTAAAATAACAATATTTTGTTCATAATAAAATACAAATATAGTGTTTGTTGAATACTCGTGTTGGAACTCACTATATTTTAAAATAACAATATTTTGTTCATAATAAAATACAAATATTAACATTCTTCACTCAAAAAATCCAAACTTAGTCTTATCCCCACAACTAATATTCTGATTTAAACATTTACAAGCAATATAAAACCATAAATTTTGATAAAGAAATGATTACAATAGGGGCATTGCACATATGATGAAAAATACGAATATATTTGCAATCCTAGATAAATCTATTAATACTAAAATCAAGTTCGATTATGATAATATTTTTATGTCCTTTTTAAGGGAACAAATAGTGTACTTAGTAAAGAGGGTGAAAATAAAAACATTTCAAATATCTATTTGGTCCAAGGATTAATACATAAGCTTATGAGTGTTAGTCAACTTACTACAAATGGTTATGGAGACATTTTAAACCATAATATTTGTACAAGCTTAGATAAATTACATAGTAGGTGACCAATTGAGTTAGATTTGAACAGATAAAGAAGAGGATGCACCTTTGACTATGACAAATTCCAATTATTTTATCTTGTTTTCCTATAAAGTAACCAATCTAGATGAGCCCTAGCTTTGGCATTTGAGATCTAGTCACTTGTATTTTGAAGTACTAAATAGTTTTAGCATAATCATTAGTTAAATTCCTACCAATCATACATGAACCAACCAAATCTTGTGAGAGTTACATATTGAAAAACAACACATCCACAACTTTCCAACTAGCACATCATATAAGGAAAATGAACCACTAAACTTCATGCATATTAATTTGTGTGAACATATGCAAACCCCATATCTTGGAGGAAATTCCTATTTCTTGGTATTGATTAATGATTTTAGTTGAAAGAGGGCATATTTATTGAAACTCAAATATAAAACTTTTGACAAATTCAAGGATTTTAAGGCCCTAATTTAAAACGAAAGTGGTCAATATATAAAAATATTGACATATAATCAATGAAGAGAATCATACTACAAGGATCTTACACAATATTATAAATACAATCAAATCAAGAGAAAATTCTTTGCTATCAACCATGGTCAACCATTTTCAATGGTTGAATATGGTCAACCATGGCAAATGGGTGTTCAAGAAGAAGACAAATGCAGAAGGGAAGGTGGAGAAATACAAAGCTCGGTTGGTAGAAAAAGGTTATTCCCAGGTGCCGGGAATTGATTTTGGTGATATTTTTTCTCCTGTTGCGAAGGTAACTTCTATTAGATTACTTTTATCTGTTGCTGCTGCTTTTGATTTTGAGATAGAACAGATGGATGTGAAGACAACATTTCTTCACAGAGATTTGGAAGAGGAAATCTACATGAAGCAACTTGAAGGCTTTGTGGTGAAGGGTAAGAAAGAACTGGTATGCAAGTTAAAGAAGTCTATGTATGGGTTAAAACAGTCACCAAGGATGTGGT
>APFE031257493.1:7923-38962 GCA_000404065.3 Pinus taeda
TTTAATACATTAATTAATTAATATGTATTTTTAATATTATATATATTATTATTTTTACACTTATAACATTAAAAATTAATTTATATATATTATCCTAAGTTAACCTTTTCTATATAATTAATACATATAACCCCTCGTATTTTTATTTAGGACTTATATATATTAATATAAATTAATTAACTAATTATTATTTTTATAGGACTTATTATATATATTATTATTTTACGCATATAATCTCAATAATTAACGTATATATAATGCTTATTATTTTAAATTATTAATTAATTTTAATTAACCCAACTTAACCGTCTTCTATAAAATCAATGATAGAGTTATTATAAATAAGATTAATTAGGATAACAAAAATAACAAACAGGGCATTTAGAATATTAGGTACTATAATATAGGAATATACATATATATTTAAGTTAGATTTAATAAATTAATTAAATAAATAGTAATATATATAATATATATATGTATATATTTTTTATTTTATTGGGGTATTATTTGAAATTAAATAAATGAATATAATAAAATTTTAATATTAAAATTTTCTTAGGGAAAGTTTGACTGGGGTCTTGAATGATAGAGTAGCCGTTGGAGTATTTTAGCCGTTGGAGTCTCTGCTTGGACTATTTAAACGCTGAGCTAGATCTGCATTTTCAACTTGTCCTGATGATGAACCACACAGGTTGGTTCGAAACGCATTGGCAGAAATCTTTCTTATGTGATTTACGCTGAAACTCTCCTTATAAAAATAGTTTTTCTTTTACATTACCTTGCATAGTAGTTCTTTTGAAGCTATCGATAGTCAAATAAATAGGATCATGATAGCTTGTTTTACTTTTCTTTTCAAAATTGATCATAGGAATTTAATTGTAAATCTTCAATTTCATTAGGAACATAAGAAGAAATAAAATTCTTAAAACAAACACAATCATTATTCTAATAAACTCAAAAAGGCTTCTAACATATACAGCACACTTACACTTCACATGTTTACCAACTCTGGTTGATAATTTATATAAGCAATTTAAGAACATTAAATTGATTAAACATTTTTTGTCGTTTTCGGGGAAGTGTAAATAGAAGTCTTTATTTCTCTTCGATTAAAAAAACAAAAAACATGATATGCATAGGTAAATAGTCTTTAGGGGTAGATTTGTAGGTAGAGGAAAGAGCTTAATTCCAACAACTTCACTTACTCCACCACGACCTCGTAGTGCCACACCACCCACACAAACTCGAATTCCATCCATAGAAGGAAAACATAAACTTCCTGAGGTATTATGATCTGAAATACAACCTAGAGATTCACCAACTTCATCAACAGAAGCCATAATAGAAGAAGATCGCATATCCCCAACAACAGGAATAATTTTCCTATCTTCAACTAGAGAACAACTTCTAGCTCAAGAGTTGGAAGTTCCTACTGAAGAAGAGGAAGAAGAAACCTACTTCAAACCATTGATAGAAAAATCACAGGAACTAGAGGAAGTTGAAAATCGAATTTTAGAACCAGAACCAAAACCCTATATTCGTTCTAAAGAATCTACAATGGTTGGAGAAGGGGGAAGGAGAAGTACATAATTTGAATGGTGACCAACCTAGGACTGGAGGGGAAAGAGGAGGTGGAAGAAAAGGTGGAGGAATAGGAAGTGGAAGATATGGAGGAAGAGGAAGAGGAGAGAATAAATCCAGAACCCTTTGGATTTCCAATCCTTGATGAAGATACAATTGTAACAATGAAAAATATTTCACACTCTATCCTTCCAAAATTTAATGGATTAAGGAGTGAAGATCTTGAGACATTTCTCTTTGAATTTGAAGTCTTGTGTATATCATATGATTATCTACATGATGATCCAAAGTTAAAATTATTCCCTACAACCCTTAAAGATGCAACATTAAAATGGTTTATGGGTTTAGGAATAAACTCCATAAGGATATGGGAACAAATGAAAACTACAACCTTAGAGACATATAAGGATTATTGTATGCCCCATAACATTAAATATGAAGTCTTTAAAATGACACAAAAAGAAGATGAAAATCTTGAAGATTTCATCAAAATATTTGCTTACAATGTAAAAAGGGAAAAAATGAATAATCTAGATGAGGAAACTTTGAAAGCTCTCTTATTGAAATCAATTAGAGGTGAGTGGATTGATATTCTCAATCTAATGGGTAAGGGAGACATTTCTTAGTTGTCACTAGGAGAAATTTGTGAGTTGTGCATACACATTTCAAGAGGCAAAGCAAGAATCAGGAAAAATCCAAGAGATCCTCTTCTATCAAGGATTAATAAATATACAGTTGATATAGTAAGTAGATCAGAATTAGGAAATTTGCTTGATAATTTTAAAACAGATATTTCAGGGAGTCTTAGTGAACAAATTGACACCCTTAAAATATAAAACAAGCAAAAAGCTAAAAATGTTGCATTGTCCATTTTTTGCCCTAAATGCAGAAGGAAACATGCCTTGAGAGAATGTCCTCTTGATTTAAAAAGTGTATAAACTTGTGTTATTTGTGTGGAAAATCATGATACAAAAGAATTTCCCTCAATACCAAGACTTAAAGTTGTCTATCAAGAAGAAGGAGTACCAAATCAGGCAGATCCTCTTTGTTTTATTGCTAAAAGACCTTGGCAGAATCCACAGTGAAATACAGCTCAAGGTTTTAATACTAAATCATTTTCACAATCTTCACAAATTAATTGGACTGCCCTAACGCCTTGGCAATATTTGACACAACCTTGGTCACAAGGATTTAAAATCCTTATGGAAAATTCCCTCAATATCCTCAATATCCTCAATTTCCACAATTTCAACAATCATATCTTACTTTTCCTCCACAATATTATCCTCAACCTGTTCAACAAACTCAACCTCACAATGTGAATCCACAACTTTTATTACCATTTCCTAAAAAAACGAATCAATTTCCTGCCCAACCACTTCCAAATCCAAATAGTAATAAAAATTCACACCATGTTTACAATATGGAAGGACAAAATTTTCAAACCTACATGATAACTCCACTAGATTTAAACAATGTTCAACTTAGATCTGGTAGAATATTAGAAAAGAAGTCCCCTTAAGTTGTTATTCAGGAAAGTGAAAAAGAAAATATCCTTGAAGAAGAAAAGTCTCTTAATGAAAAAGGAAAAACTCAAAAACAAGTTACTCCAACACATTCAAATAACTCAACTCCTATTATGGAACAACCTTCAGTATCTATTTCAAAACCACCTTTCCCTAAAAGATTAAAAATTGATGAAGGGGTAGAAAGACAAATTTTATTTCTTGATTATGACATGTTAGATGAACTGAAGAATGTTTTCACAAAGATTCATTTGCTTAAATCCATTAAGGAAATACCAATTTTCTCGAAAACAATTAGGGACTTGAGCATAAAAAGACCTAGAAGAAAAAATAAAATAAATCAAAAGAATCCAACTTGTTGGAAAAATTACAGATATCATGATGGGAAAAACAACAATTCAGAAATATCTTGATCCAGGAAGTCCCATTGTGAAAAAACACATCAATGGTGTAGAGATCCCAAATACATTGATTGATCTAGGAGAAACCATAAATATCATGAGTAAACAAACTATGAATCAATTAAAACTTTATGATCTTCAATATACACCTACACTATTACAATTGACAGATAGATATGTAATCAAATCAGAGGGTGTATTAGAAGACATATATGTATCTTTAGATTCTTGGGAATACCTTGTTGATTTTATGATTTTAACACCCAAGAATAAGTTATGAGGACATCCATTGATTCTAGGAAGACAATGGCAAGCTATAGCCGATGTTTTCATAAGTTGTAGATTCGGTGACATCTTCATTTATGATAGGAGTACAACAAGAAAATTCACACTGTATCCACCAGAAAAAACAACAGTAGAGGTTGAAAATGAAGAATGGATAAATGATGACTTTGATATAAGACCAATATTTGCTACTTCACAAATAGATGAAGAAGATCAAATTTTAAATATAATGGAAAATAATGAATCTTCATCATATTGTGAATCTAGTCATAATTTTCAATAACAATGAAATATTGAATATTTATCATCTTGTCAACTATCCTTCCACTCTATGGAAACTACAATTGAAATATTTCCAGGAAAAACTTTGAATATCAACAATAATTTGGAAGAATTTCGAAAGAAACAATTAATCAAGATGTTACAAGAACATTCATCTGCTTATGCATGGGAATATATTGACATGAAGGGAATTGATCCTAATACTTGTAAACATCATATCTACATTGAAGAAAATGCCAAACCAATTCGACAACCTCAAAGAAGAATGAATCCAAATCTAAGGGAGATTGTTAAGGAAGAACTACAAAAATTGTTAAATGTAAATTTTACCTATCCAATATCAGATAATCAGTGGGTTTCACCCATAGTAATTGTTCATAAAAAGAATGGAAAATGGAGAGTGTGTATTGACTATAGGGAATTGAATAAAGCCACTTTAAAAGATCACTTTCCACTCTGTTTCATAGATCAAGTTCTAGATACATTGGCAGGAAAGAAATATTTTCATTTTTAGATGGCTTTAGTGAGTATAATCAAATCCAAGTAGCCCTAGAAGACCAAGACAAAACTACCTTTACCTACCCATGGGGAACTTATCCTTACCGGGTACTTCCTTTTGGATTATGTAATGGTCTTGCGACATTCCAAAGAGAACTATCAAGAATTTTTTCTAATCTAATTCATGATTGTGTGGAAGTGTATATGGACAATTTTACAGTGTATGGGAATTCTTTTGAAGAAGCTCTTAAAATTCTGGAAAATGTTCTCACTAGATGTACAGAGGAAAATCTCTCATTAAGCCATGAAAAATGTTTTATGATGTTTACTGAGGGAATTGTTTTAGGACACCATATTTTAGGAAAATGGAATCAGATTGGACACATCTAAAGTAGAAGTTATTTCTAAATTAGAAATTCCAACCTATCAACGAGATGTTAGGCGTTTTCATGGTTGCACTGGTTATTATAGAATATTCATAGAAAACTTTACAAAAAATGCATCTCCACTTTTCAAACTACTCACAAAAGACTGCGAATTCAATTGGAATTCTAATTTCCAAGAGGCCTTTAAGTCATTAAAAGAGAAAATTTATGAAGCACCCATTATTAGAGGACCAAATTGGAAATTACCCTTTCACATTTCAATTGATGCTTCAGACATGGCTTTAGGATATGTACTAGGACAAAAAGACTTAACTCCATATGCCATTTATTACCGGTAAAAATTTGACTCCTGCAGAGTTAAATTATATTGTCACAGAGAAGGAGTTCTTAGTTGTTGTTTGTGCCATCAATAAATTCAACCATTATATTACTAGATATAAAACTTTTGTACATACTGATCACTCTGTAATTAGATACTAAATGAATAAATCAATCACTAATGGTAGAATCACTAGATGGTTGTTGTTGTTGCAAGAGTTTAACATTACCATTTTGGATCAACCTGGAAAAGAAAATAAAGTTGTTGACTTGTTATCAAGGATTCAAAATGATAACAATGACATGCCTGTAGAATATAATTTTCCTGGTGAATATCTTTTTGCAGTATCTATTAAATCTCCATGGTTTGCAAATATTGATAGCTATTTGGCTATAGGAAAATTACCATCATACTTGTCTCCTCGAGAAAAAAAGAAGGTAATTCAAATTAATGCATCTTATTCATGGATAAATGAAGAATTGTATAAAATAGGTCCATATCTGATCATCCAAAGGTGTGTTAGAGAATATGAAGTACTAGAGATATTGAAAGCTTATCATGATGAGCTATGTGGAAAACACTTCACTGACAAATGAACTTCTAAAAAAGTCCTTCTCTTAGGATACTATTGGATTTCCTTTTTTAAGGATGCCAAGGAGTATGTTAAGATATGTGATAGTTGTCAAAGGATGGGGAAACCTGTTCCTTATGATGAGATGCCTCTACAACCTCGGGTACTTATTGAACCTTTTGAAAAATGGGCTCTTGGTTTTGTTGGTCTGATCAATCCACCTTCAAGACAAAAAAGGTACATTCTTGTTTGCACTAATTATGTTACAAAATGGGTTGAAGCTAAAGAACTTATTTCTGCTACTGAAAATTTTGTAGTTTCATTTCTTTTTTAGGGAATATTTCCTCGTTTCAGTGTCCCAAGAGAATCGTTTTGGTGTCCCAAGAGAAATTGTAACATATCAAGGTACTCAATTCACATCCAAGTTGGTACAGAAGATAATGGATGAATACAAGATCAAACATCGGAAGTTTACTCCATATCATCCTCAAGCAAATGAACAAATGGAGTGCACCAATAAATTCATTGACAATTCTCACCAAAACTGTGCATTTGCATAGAAGAGGTTGGGTTGAAAAGCTTCCAAAAGCTTTATGGGCATACCGTACCACATGGAGAAATGCTACAGGACATACTCCTTATGAGCTTTTCTATGGAAAACAAGTCATGTTTCCTATTGCGTTTCAAGCAAAAACTTTCAAGACAACAGTCAAATTGGGTCTTGATCTTTCAGAGGCACAAAAACAAAGAAAGGAGAAACTGAATGAACTTGATGAGATAAGACAAGATGAATCCAAAGGACCAATCTAGTTCAACAACAGAGATCTAAATGGCATGACAAATATATCAAAGAGAGAAAGTTCCACCCATGAGATTGAGCATTACTGTTTGATACAAAGTTCAAAGATTTCCAAGGGAAATTTCAAACTCATTGGCTTGGGTCTTATGAGATTGAAACATTCTTTGACAATGGTACAGTTAGGATCAAAACTATTGATGAAGAAATGACCACTTTTCTTGTGAATGGTCATCGACTGAGAATCTATCATAAGTCAATGACCAAGGAAAAATTTATCAAATATTTGCAAGATAATACTGATTTAAAGTTGGTGAAAGAAGTATTTTCCTTCTTCCCCAACTTGATCTCCAAAAGTATTTTTCTTTCTGAAAAGTAAAAGAAAATATTAAAAAAATGTATGAACTTGAAAACCAACAATGGTTGGCATGTTTAGAAAATCTAAGGTGAAAATCAATTTTTGACACCTTAAATTTTCTTCACATCTGTTCTAAACCCATTTTCTTTATATCTCACTCTCTTATTTTCAAGAATAAAAATAGCTACATAATTATTGAGTTTATGCAGCTCTAATAGATTTTTTCATCCAAATTGATAGAAACTTCTGATGGAATAATTGAAAGAGTGATTGACTTCCTCCACTGCAAAGCATCTAAAGACAATACAAAGGACAACAAAAAAAGGTTAGAAAGCAATAATTCAAAGGTGTGCAGCTCTTTAAGTTGATAACAGGGATCAAAAACATTAAATGTATGAATTATAGAGACATCATACTACCAAATTCAAAATCATTATTACTAAGAGTTGATAGTATTGTGTCAAATCGGATCTAATCTACCATTCACTCCTCATCGTTATACTTACACTCCAATCCACATCCTGATTTTATTGATCTGATCGCCCAAATCATGCTCATTCATGTTGTCAAAATTTAGACTTTTTCACACTTATTTATACCCTTACCACTTACACTCCCATGATTCACAATCTCGACATCATCGCTTTGAAACTATTTGAAACCCTCATACCTTGTCAAACAAAATAGTATTGAAACAAAGATTCTTAGCCATGGGGGTTATAGTCAGAACAGAACCAGTAGGAAGAAAAATTTTAGAAGGATATCCACAAGCAAGAGAATTACTGCAGAAAGCCCAGTGGCTCGAGTTTGTGGAGAAATTTGAAAGTTTCCACAAAGAAGTAACAAAATCCTTCGCCAAAGCCTTTGATGGGTGTAAGTCAAAATAGGGAACATAAAATTTACAGTGACAAAATCCTTTATTTATGAAGCTACTAGATTGCCTCGAATTGGAGAAAAATGGTTTAAAAACAAAGGCATTAAGAGGGAGGACTGGAAGTTTTTTTTGAATAAGCCTACCATGGACACCACCATTTTCAAGAAGGGCATTCTGAGCACAGCATTGAAAAGTAAGTGGAGAAATTTACTTCTGATAATTCAAAAATTTGTTACTTGCGAAGGGAGGTTTGGATGCATGTTTTTCTATCATATTCAACTGATGATGAATTTTAATGAGAATAATGAAAGAAATAATCCATATTTCTTACTTAATAGTCTAAGAAAGATGTCCAGGAATGTTCAAAGGAAAATTCAGTTTATAGAGAATACCATGTATCACCATGGTCTTGTTAAAATCCTCGTTGAATTTCATCTTAAAAATATCAGTGATAATTGGGAAAGCTTTTTAGTAAGAAATCATTTTAAGGAAGATACCCAAGAACATCCAAGTAGAAACAAAGCCAAGAGAGGGAGAAAAAGAAAAAATGAAGAACCGGTAGAACAAGAACAGCAACAATCACAGGAGCCATCATAGGATGACATTCCTCTTGCAAAAATTTAGAGAAAATAAACAAGAAAATGTTAGAAGAAAGAAATCCAACCAAAAGACAAAGAGCACACCCAAAAAAGAGAAGCCTAAGATACAAAGAAATAAAGAAAAAATTCAAATTCCTCCTGTGACAAGCTTAAGGAGAAGTACCAGACTCAATCCAGTACCAAAATAACAGCCTTCAAAAAGCATGGAGCATTTCGACTTAGAAGTAGAAGAAGATTCAACGGTTTCTCTGCCAACTTTCAACACACCTCCTTAGGGCCCAGGACGAAGAACACCTGAGATAGATCCTATACAGCAAGAGATTTATGATTATATTGATTCCCTAGAGAAAAGAGATGCAGCAAGAACATCAGCTTTAAATCAAGAAGAAGTCTAGTTTAGTAAACCACAAGAACCTCTAGTAATAAATGTTTTAAAACAAGAAATTTTCAAGCTAGAGACACTAAACAGGTACATTTAGAAGGAAAATCAAACCCTAAAGGCACAGAATAAAATCCAAATAGCTAAGAGTGAAAATATCCTTTTACACCTAAGTCTGTGGTATAGAAAAAATAAGAAGTTGAAGCAGAAAAACAGAGCTCTACAAAGACAAGTCATAAACTTGAAGTACAAGACTCTCATGAGAAAGCCAAGGATGGCACTGGTCGGAAAGAAAGGGAAAAATATGAAGTTGGATGTATTGGAAAAAGTCTCAAAGGAAATGCAGTAATTAAATAGAAGACATCAGTTTTGTGTTTTGCATGAGGACATGCAAAGACCTCAGCATGGGGGAATGTAGAGTCTCATGATTGTTTTGTTTTTGACACCCTTTCCATCCATTTTTCCTCTTTTCATCATTTCTATCAACTCAAATAAGGAGTAAACTATATATTTTGACATGGTAAAGTACTCACATGTCTTATTTTTCATATTTATTAATGTGCCTTATTATTAAGTTAAAATATTGTAATAGCTACAAAATTAACACGATTCTGCAGTTGTTTCATGATTTCGTAGCTATCTTCATGGTTTTCCAGATACCAGTACACCAACCAAGCAAAGAAGCACATGGCCAGATGGGGATTGATCTCCTCATATTCTCCTGATCCAAATCATCACGTAAATTTCCTAGTGGCGCAATCAAATAAGCAGGTCAATACGTGGATAAATAGAGTAGTGAGAGTTCATATAGATCAAGACTCTCTGATTTTCTTTCCAAATAGCAAATCGTCAAGAAACGTTATTACTCTGTTATAGATTATAATTCAGATTAGGATTGTTTTAAGTTTTTAAGGCATAAAAGTCTCAATTTGTTGAACACGAATTCTATATATATAACTCTATAAACAAAAAGCAAGGAGACGCATATGTAATATTTAATTGATATTTTGAAGTTTTATAACTCTGTTCTTTTTAATTGAAGAAGTATTCTTGTCAATATCATGCACAGTTAGCTATTGAACTAAAGTTCCAAACTTCTTGTCTTGTGGAGGGCCCCTGCAGAAAGTCGAGGTTCAATATTTTATTTTTCACTCAATTCGTTTCTCTTTCATTATTTCAAGCATTGCATTATCACAGCTTCAATTTCTTTGTAGTTATTTGTTTATAGTCTTTCGTTTGTTGTCTATCGATTTCTATCGTTTATATGCTTTCTAAAATAGAAACATGTATATAAACTTTTTCTTTTCATAGAAATTATTTTTTATTAGATTGCATTCCTTCTATTTTTGTTTTATTATTTCAAGTAGAATTGTTAATTGCAATATGGAGATCTCAACATAGGATGCTTTATAAATTCATTCTAGAATAGAAGCAATTTTCTTTTAGAGAATAAACAATTGTCTTTCTAGAACATAATTAGTTTATTCATAGATTTTAGAATAACTTTCTTTTTAGTTTCTTTTCAAAAACACAATTTATCTTAAATAAGTTTTCATAGAATTTTACAAAATAGTTTTGATTTTCCATTACCTTGCATAGTATTTCTTTTGAAACTAATGACAGTCAGTTAAATAGGATCATGATAGCTTGTTTTACTTTTCTTTTCAGAATTGATCATAGGAATTTAATTGTAAATCTTCAATTTAATTAAGAACATAAGAATAAAGAAAATCCTTAAAACAAACACAATCATCATTCTAATAAACTCAAAAAGTCTTCTAGCATATATAGTACAGTTGCACTTCACAAGTTTACCAACTCCAATTGATCATTTATGTAAGCAATTTAAGAACATTAAATTGACTAAACATGTTTTATGGCTAGAGTCTATATCTTAATATGGCATCATCAAGTCTAATATATGAAGACAAGTTGGAGGGTGATGTAAAATTTATTCCATGGAAGGAGTGAATCACCCTTGTTGCAAAGGAAATTTGTTTGTGTGAAATTGCAAGCCAAGTGATTCAGGTTCCTCAAAGTGCTACCTAAGCAGATGAACATAAATTGAAATATATAAGTTTCAGGAGCATAATTTTTTATGGTGTAAGAATCACATAATCCCTCACATAATGAAAAAGTTAGCCTATCAGATGTGGTCAGCCTTGACTAATTTATATCAGAGTGACAACCAGAAAATAAAGATAGTGCTAAGGGAGAAGCTGAAGAACATCAAGATGATCAATTCCAAGACTATGGCCTCATGCTTCACAAGTATTCAATGGGTTTGTGATGAACTTTCAGTTGTTATGGAATACGTTATTAAGGCGAAACTTTTCAAAGTAGCACTAAATGGATGTACCAAGAAATGGGCTACATTTATGATAGGTACCCTAGCTAGAGAAAAGCTTACTAATTAGGAGGAATCTATAGCAATTAGACAATGCAAGGGTGGAGATATGGAATAAAATTTCACTTGCTAGGAAAGAAAAGAAGCCTAATAGTAAATCCAAGCAAAACCAGAGTGGAAGAGTATCTTCACAAGGGAAGAAAGACATGAGAAAAATCAAGTGCTTTTACATGTCAAAAGTTCGGTTATTATGCCAAACAATGAAAAATAAGAAGGTAAGGCGTAAGGGTAAGACATGGGGATTCACTAGGGGAGAAATATCATACCACATGAGTTCATATTGGGAGATATATATGAAGGAAAAAATCACATAATATTTTGATCATATAATAGGGGTAAAGGGTTTTTATATTGTCAGGTCTAAAAAATGGTGCTCAAAGTTAATGAACAAATATAAAGGGGTATAAAAATGTTTATTTTGTGGCATCGTATGTGTTTTGATCTCAAAAAAATTTCGATATGCTAAATCGCAGGAGTTTTCCAAAACCCAGAAATCATTCTCGAAATTCCACCAAGAGATAGCTCAATTAAATTAATTGACCATAATAAAAAACTTCCTAAGTCTAACTTAAGAAAAGTGGTTAATTAATAGTAATTAAATGAGAAATGTGCGAATTTTCTAAAAACACACACAAATCAACTTATAGATGATCTCATCCATTGGTTAATTTTTAATCTTGGTTGTTGGATTCCCAACTAGAGATTATAAGAAGAGGTCAATGGGTAGATGGAGAACATACCAGGGCAGATGCTCAGTTTCCTAGGCAGTTCAAATTCCCAGTTGCAGGAGTAATTTAGTAGTGGAGGTTGAGTTAGTGGGTGAGTAGCAGGTGGTAGAAGAGTTCAATAGTGATCCGAGGGAAGTTTTTTAATTCCAGAGAGTCAAAAAGAGGAGGATGAAATTATTTCTCTAGGAGGTTGTGTAGTGTCTCAAGAAGGTAGTTTAATTTGGCTGAAGGGAAGGTCGATTTTAGTTCCAGAGTTCAGGAAGATTTTCCAAAGTGCCAGAGAAGCATTTTCCCAGTCAACAATAGATAGTACGGCTTGAGTAGTAGTTGTTCCAGGAAGTGTGTTTAACAGACTGCGTAGGAGTGATACAGGGCATGCGCAACAGTCTTGGGATGGCTCACTTGGAGTTGGAAGTCAGTGTCAGGATTACTTGGAGGGTAAAATTCCCCTCAGTAATTTTTCCAGAATTTCTCTTTGATAGAATCCCCAGTTTTGCGACATTTTATTGTACTCAGAATTTCTGCTGCAAATAATAAAATACAAACCCTCAGTTGTTGCATCGGCTTTCCCACATTGGGTTTTTACCAGGACTTTTTTCTGAAAACAAGAGTGTGATTTTTATTGTGTGTGTGTGTGCTAGTATTTTTCAATTCTTTTTTTCCTTTCGTAGTATTTAATTGCTGAAAAAATTGTAGTATGAATATTTTTTTATTTTGTCGTAATCAAAATAAATTGCATAACTAATTTCTCAGTTAGAAGAAATATTTCCAGTTGCTGTAGTTCAAGGAATTTTCACATGGTATTAGAGCGTATTTGACGGACTAGGAAACTCAAAGGCGGAAGAGTGAAAATTTTGTTGTTTAGGAGTGGCATGCCAAAAAAATTTGGGCTTGTGTAGTGCCTAGCCAAGTAGTGCGAATTGTTGAGCAAGGGCTCAATTTTTCAGTTGTAGGTGGCAGAAAAAATTGACTTGTCCGTAATAATGATTCCAACAGACAAAGGGAGCAACAACAACTAAATTTTTTTCAAAGCATGTTCCTTGTCTAGACATAGAGGCTTTTGTAGCAGTTTGCAATACCAGAATTAGTTCCAGAAGGAAGAGAAATCGCACACACAGAGGGACATTTCTCTCAGAGGGTTTCTAGCTTTATAAATCCAAATTTCCAGTAGTAGTCAGAAGTAGCAGCAAGCATATTTTCTCACTCCAAAAGGGAGTGTGAATAGCAGAGCTACCAGCCAAGCAGGAGAAAGAGGGAGGTTTCCATACTGAGGTCGAATTTTTACAGAGATGGTCATATTTAGGCTTAGATATCAGGATATGTTGGAGGGTGTTTCCAACTACATCATCTGGAAGGCTAGGGTGTTATTCCTTTTGCATGAGTTGGACCTAAAAATATATGCATAAAAGAATGTGGCAGAACCTACTGATGTAGATAAGAATAAAGAATTCAAAAAGTAGCATTAGAGACATTTTGAGGTCTAAAATGGGCCTCCTAAAGAATATTATATAATAATACTGAAAATAATAAAATAATGTTAGCTTACATCATCAAATTTTATAGGAAAAAAAAAAACTACTTTTTCAACTCGTATTTTCAACTTATCTCCCTACGAATTTACTCAAATTTTGAGCAAGAGCACTCATTGGATGTGGAATTGCATTCCTCATCCAAGGAGTACCAATGTTGCATACTTTCAATGGACCGTGCTATACAAAAAATGAGAAATACATGAAAAATTTGATCGCAATCACTTTTTTCATGTATTTCTCATTTTTTGTGTAGCATGGTCCATCGAAAGTATGCAACATGGGTACTTCTCGCATGAGGAATTAAATTCCACATTCAATGAGTGCTCCCACTCGAAATTTGAGTAAAACCATAAGGAGATCAGTTGAAAATATAAGTTGAAAAAATAGTTTTTTTATTTTTTTATTTTTTAATCTTTTTACTTTTGTACTCCAAAAATGGTAAATCATCCCCTATGGTTGATATCATCATCTTGAATCATGTTCATGCTTATAAAGATAATTTTTGGCTGTACATTTTTGTTTTGAAGCCCATTTTAGAACTCAAAATTTCTCTAATGATGGCTAAGGTGAAGTGATGATCCTAGATGGAGTCTGGCACCACATAGTCTCACATATATCTGGTAAGAACACTACCAAGGAAATGTGGGATGCTCTCGCTGGGTCATTTCAGAATCCTTCCGAGCAACAAAAGATGTTCTTGAAGGAGAATATGAGAAACTTCAGGATGCAAAAGGGTGCATAGATCCCTTTCTCACCGGAATTCGAGATATTTGGGATCAGCTTGCAGCCATAGGGGAAGTGCCTCAACCTACATAGCTTATGTGTTTGGCCTTAAATAGTGTCTCAGAGGAATGGGAAGTCTTCATCCATGTTGAAATATGTAACTAGGTTTGGTCTTCATTATGACATATGTAATCATGACTTTATGTATTTAATGAAAAGAGAAAAAAAATGTATCATTGTTATTCTTGAAGCATGGGTTTCATGCTCAAGGGAAATTTATTTTTAGTTCAAGATCCCATTAAGAGCTTCTAGGGCTTGTTATTGCGTCTACAAGTCAAAGAAATTCATACTCATGAATGAAAGACCCATTTGGGCATGTCACATATTATAAAAAGAATTTATTTAATTCAAATTTGAGTCAAAAGACCCTCTAAGACCTCGCCATGGTGCAAAGACCAAGTTGGCCCACATGAAGGGACAGTTTGACCTAATTTGTACCCCTAGAAATCCTATAAATAAGAATGAACTTGGCCTTATTTGGACAAATTCTCAAGCAAGTTTGATCTCCTCAAGATAGAAGCTAGAAAAGGACAAAGAAGCATAATCAAAGCAAGATTTAAGTTTTGGGCCTCCCACTCTCTCTCGTGTTAGGGTTCCTACATTTATTGGGTAATTCGAACTTCTGAAGAGTTGTTGGGCAATTCAAAGTGCTCCAAAACTATTGGTTCAAAGTTCCAGTATAATTTTCTAGCTAGCTCGAAGTTGTAGAAGAATTTGTTGGGTAGGTCGAAGTTGCAGAAGAATTTGTTGGGCAAGTCAAAGTTGTAGAAGAATCTGCTGGGAAGTCAAAATTGTAGAAGTTGTTGGAAAGAATTTACTTGGTCTTGGAGGGTCTTGGTCAAGGGTCATAGGTCTTGGAATTCATCAACTAAAGGTCTATAATAAGAGAAGAATTATTGTGGGTTTTCCTCTCAGTTGGAGACGTTTTGACCCTGGATGATCACCGATATCTTGTATCCTTTGTCTTATTTTTCTTTATGGTTTGGTAGTTGTTTGATGAAGAGAATACTAATAATAATAAAGAAAAAGAATAAACTAAATCAAGTTAAGTAAAAATACATCATAAGCAGTTATCAAGTTAAGAGAATCATCTACTCTATTTTCCCCTAGATTTCTCAGAATGGTATCAGAGCTAAGGTGACAAGATAAGGAAAGGAAACTTAAAGAAGGAAACTCAAGGTCCAAAGCACTAGAAGATCATCAAGAGCATCAATCATCAAGAAGGACCATTCAGCTCAAGTATCATCACATATCAAAAGGAAGAAGACCTCAAAACTCTAGCTTATCAAAAGAAGTGTTTCTCACTTGACTCATTGTTGGAAAACTTGCACATCATCATCAAAGAATATCTCAAGGACCCTACCTAGAAGAACTACTCATTAAATCATTCTTGGGAAGTTTACAATATTTAAAGGAAAGAAGACCTTAAGGAACGTTCATCCACTCAATCAAAGAAAGACCCTACATTTTAAGTACCTTGAGAAGGCCACCACGTTGTACATTATACATCCAAGGAAAGAAACAAGAACCGTAGTCATCATCATCAAAGAATCAAAGTGATCTTCCTCTCGCTGCAGTATCACTTTTGAAGGAAGAAATCTTCATCAAGAAGACATCTTCTATCATCATCAAAATCAAGAAGGCGTCAAATTGAAGATATTAACATCAAAGAGCATCTTCACTTGACAAGTAAGTATCTTTATAAATATGTCTGAATCTATTAAAATGAATTCATTTTGCAAGGAAAGCAACAAATTGGTTGGGCCATCAAACTTTTTTGCATGGAAGAACAGGATAGATTTGATCCTCATGGAGAATGAATTCGGTGAACATGTTAAGTGTACAATCACTAAATCTCCAAACGAAGAAGCTCAAGATCTTACAAAGTATATGAAAGGGGAAATAAGGGCTCAAAGGATTCTCATAGAATCCATCAAGGATCCCCTCATATCTTATGTATCAAAGTTGGAGACATCAAAAGAAATATATGACAAACTAATAAAATTGTTCTCCATAAGTATTGTAGGAGACGTGATATCCTTGAGGAACAATCTATACAAAATGAATATCTCAAAGGAAGATGGAATAGCCTCATACTTTATGAAGATATCATAAATAAGATACCAACTACAAGCATTGGGAGAAATACTATCGGTCAAAGATATGACCACCATAGTACTCAATGCACTGCCATAGTGATGGGGAAACTTCACATATAACATCTTTGGAAAGAAGGAAACCACCCCATTCAATGAATTTTTGTCATTATGAAAAATTAAAGAAACTAGGCTGAAGGAAAAAAGCGATGTAGGATAAAATAAGAAATTCCAAGCATTTGTTTCCATGGCTAGGAAGAAAGGAAAGTTTGAAAATTTTGGTCCTCAGAAAAAAGAACAAGAAGAATATGTCGGAGATCCAATGCTATGGTTGTCATGAATATGGGAACTACAAAATAGATTGTCCTAAACTCAATAAAGACAACAAAAAAAGAGGAAGGGAAGAAGCTCATATCACCGAAAAAGTGGAAGAACCTGAAAAGAAGAAATCAAAGGAGGAAGTGAGTGATCTCTACTATGACTGAGATAATATCCTCCACTAATTTCTTTTTAGTTTTGTAAATAATAGCTATCATGGTAGGAAGAATTGTAAGTACGATAGGTGTATCATGTTAGGAGATGATATCATGGTAGAAGCATATCGTTAAAGAAAGAGCTCATGACATCATTAGAGAATCTTAAAGTATAATTCTACATGGATGTAGCAATCATCCTATAAAGGAAATAGCTCTTAGTAACCTTATTAAAAACATATGTAGTACATATGGCTGAAAGAAAATCGTCTAGCATAATAGAAGGAATCCATCATACACCATCATCATGAAAGGAGAATTTTCCAGACGAGGATAATATAGATTCTCTTTTGGAATCTTCATTAGAATGTTCACCTCTACTTAGAAGAAGTGTCTCATTGATAATTACACCTTGTGTAGGATACATTGTTTAAAAAGGATGATGGTATGGTGACAAAGTATTGCAGTAGATCAAGGGTATTGAAGTACTCTTAATCAACGAAAGGAAGGAAGCTTCTGAAGGAAAACTAGATGACCAAAACGAGGAAAGAGGTATGTATATATTTGATAAATAATTCATGTCATCGTATAGTTGCAGATGGCATAGGTAAATGTTTTACTTTGTGAGCATGATCAAGGATATCTTCCTTTGAAAAATGCATGAAGGCATATTTCACATATTGACAAGATGAAATCAACATAATATGTCCTCATATGGAATATGAGGTAGTTGATAAAAATGAAGGAACTATGGATGGAATTTCCTGGGAAGAAATATGTGAAGAAAGAAAGAAGAGGTCATAGAAGTTGCAACTATGGTCACATAAGAAAAAGGGAAATCAACATCTGATGACTAGAAGAATTGATCATGACATCTCCATAGAGAATAATACCATGATAAGGTCAGTAAGAAAAGGAAACCCTCAACATATGAAATCTTGGAGATGTGTTTATGAATGTGCAGGATGTTGATGTCGCAGGTATGCAAGACGTCATGATGAAATGCCATCACTAAAGGTAAATGTTGATGTTGCCACTGTACTTGTACTCCCCATTCCTTGATCCTAGAGGACCTCTACAGTGAACCCCGCATGCTTTTCCTTCATAGAGAAACTCCCATTATGTCCCTCTTCATGAGCAGATCCTTTCCCTTTTGCACCATTTCCCCTGAAACTTCTATTTTGCCCAATTAACAAGGCCGACACTAATGACATTTGTCTTCCCCGCGCTGATGTGCAGATATTAGTACTATTCCCCACGTCAATCGGTGCGACCGAGCAGTGTTCTAGTCACGTTGATCCTGTTATGGAAGTTTTTTTAAATTAGAGCCAAAGCTTCCATCTCTAGAAGCTCCGTAATGGAAGTTTGGTAAATGGTTTGGTCGGATGTGGTCAAGGATGACAGTTTGGGCTCCTTTCCCCTATAATGATGGAACTACCTCAAGGGATAAGTCCTTCACCCATGAGAATAGGATCCATCTCCCATCCACATTTCCTATATAAACCTCCCTTCTTCCCAAACACAAACTAGTTACAGAGTTAGAGTTTTGGCTAAGTGTGAGTATGCTATTTTAGACAAGCAAGTTATTACTAGTAGTAGCCATCTAGTTGTGTAAGGGAGAAGTGTGTTTGGTTTGGAGTGAAGCCCAAATGACAGAGCCTTTAGACTATTTTTGTTTGAGGCCATCATGAAGTGCTAGCAGAAGTGTGTGGGAACCTGGTCTTGTTAGAGGAAGACTGCGACGTCAAGACGAATGGTTGTAATCTCTCTTTGATATTAATATATGCAAATATTGATTGATTTCCTACATGTTTTGTAATATTCCATATTCGTGTATTAATGCTTCTTGAATCATTAAGTAGGTTGAGTTGCAATTTGTCTATTATTATGTTTGTGTGTTGTTGTTGTTACTTCTTTCAGGAGCTTGAAGAAGGAAGCGAGAGATTGTTGGAGCAAGAAAGCGAGGACATCATCAATCAAGATAAGCGACCAAGAGGTAGGCCCTCTTGATTGATTCTAACCTAAGGAAATCTTCCATAGAATGTATTTGTTATGGATAGACCCATTATCGGGCTAGAGAAATTTGTTCGTGTTAGCACTTATAATTTTACTTCACCACAAATTGGTGACTCCGCTAGGGAGATCCCATCCTTTTGTTTGTTTTGGATTTCATGATTTCGTGAGAACTTTGCTAGTTTCGCATTTTCCCTTTTGTTCTATTGCTTTCTCCTGCTTACTGGTTTAAGTCTAAAATTCATAATAACAGATCTAGTCCATATTTTGAAAAAAATATATATATTTTTCCTTAATTCCCTTGGACAATGCGTTTAATTGGCTGAAAGATGGGCCAATCAATGTGAATTGCGGAGGAACAGTTGAGCTAACCAGCCTATGGTGCTTGTTGTCAGTTAGGCAGTCGCGCTAACCCCTGTAAGTGAAGATTAGGGCTAGGCCCCAATCTTGGCCAGTGTGTTCTGCTCTTGTGTTTTTGACCGTGTGAGTCCTTTTGATTGTTTTCTCCCTGATTAGGAAGCTACTTTTTATTTGGTTTTGCTTGCTTGTTGGCTTGTCATCTTGTTTTTTATTGATCGAGTCATTGTGTGGTTTGTGACACTAAGACATCTAGTTAGTCACCCATTCAACAGCTTGTGGACTCATCAAGACCGGTTGTAGGTGTATTTGCTCCTTGCATTTGTTTTTTGGTCCTCTTTACGATTTTGATCTCATTTGCACAAGTTTCGAAAAGTTTCGTTTAATAAGTTGAACGTCTTTTTCCAATATAGATTACATTGTCAGTCTTGTGTTTGACAAAGTCGGTGTTTCATTGATCTGAGTGAACTTCTCTTTTCATGATTTCATCTTCTTAAAGAGGTCATAGTCTCGAAAACTTTTTCATTGGAAGATTGTATGCGAAAAGTTTGTTTCTTTCTCATAAGAAAGTATGAAATTCTAGCTTGTTGCATCATTATGATTTGCATCTCTTAAAAAATAAATTTCTTCAGCATTTGAAAGGGGAAGAAAAAAAAAATTCATTTCGAAAAGATAAGTGCTTGTTAGGAATTAGGAATTGGAATGCATTTTTCATTGATTTGTTTTTTTTTTTAAGTGAAGTAGTGAAAAATCATTTCATTTTCAGTTGCTTGATTGTTTGCATTTGATTGGGTGGTTTCTACCCTCTCTATTATAGGCATTTCATCGAATTGAAAGGGTCTTGTCCCATTTAGTTGAATTTTTAGGTTTTTCGAGTAGCATCGCTATGACCTAAAAAATGAAACTTAACTCAATATCAACTCTAAAATGAATTCAATTAACCTAAGGTGGATTTGACATTAACGATCACATCTAGAAGGTCTAGGCTAGAGATCTGTTCTGACGTCTATAAACCTAGAAGTTGTCGTTAGCTTTGGCATTAGACAGTGCTAGCATGGATTCGTGCTCCTCGTACCGTCAAGTATATAACAGGAGACCCCACTAGGCTACAATCATTTTATCCTTAGGAAGATGGGTAGACCACCTTGCAAACATTATACACCGAACACAGCATTCAGGGAGATTGCAAGCTCGTATTTCTTGGTTCGACAGGAGGTTTTCTACAGTTCATGGTTGCCTGGTAATCCTATTTACCTAGATCATCCAGAGTAGTAATTCGATCTTTTTGACTCATTAAACCTACAAGATCATTCGAGCACTTGTCATTTCAAGCTTCTTTCCAATCAAAAGTGATAGAGTCATCTTTGTTTCTTTCTCGACTCTTAAAAAATGAAAGAATATCAATCTTTTATGCGTCTTAGTAATTGATTGCCCACGATCCAAAACATCCTGTTAGATTTTTGACCAAATCGTGAGTTCCCTTAAAAGGACATTTTAAAGCCTTGAAGTTATTTGTTCTTTCGACTAAGACAAGGTCATCGTGGCTGAACCATCTGGTTCACCCAATTCCTCTTCCTCTCCTCCATCTGAAAGATTGTCCAAGGAGCCATTTCCTGAGTTATCAAAGTCACTCAAGGACCAAAATGTTGAACTCGTAATTTTTTTGTGTTCAACAATTGTCATATCATCCTCCGCCTACTTTCGATTCAAGGTCATCTGCTGATCTTGACTCGGAATCTTCGGATAACCCCGCTCAAACTCCAGAGAAATTGCCAACCACTAACAGTCGGCTTGGACTGGTTGTCTATCCTCCAAACCCTATGTTTGACGTTGTTGAGATATCACCGCAGCACCCTTACAGTCCATATGATCAACCGAGTGTTCCTTTGGAACTATCCCCTAGAAACACGTTCGGTTATTCGCCATCGTTTGTTTTCAGGCATGGAACCCGAAGGCAATGCTCCATTCACTTCTCTGAATGAGTCTGAAGTCTCAACTCTGCACGTTGTTGATGGGGAATAATTCTAGTTATAGTTCCCTCCCGAGGGTTTCCCTTATTCCAAGGGTATTCCCGCCAGCTTGCCACCCAGCTATGTGTCTTTAGGGCACTTAGTTTTAGGCACACATAGTGCCTCATCACTCTACCATAACCTTGTTTGGGCATCAGGTGTCAAGCCTACGTCAGGTTCGTTCGTCACAAACACAACCTCCCAACCAATTGTTACTTCAGTCCCGGTGTAACCCAACATTCTGAATACTCTTATATCATCAATCTCAATTACACATCATTCTCAACTGGTAGTTTCAAAGATTGTTTCTGTTAGTTCCTCTGTCCCATTAGTCAGTGGCTAGATTGTGCCACCACCTGGGGGGTAGAGCCTGAACACTTCTATGGTGTCAGGTGCCACTACTGTGAGTGGTTCACAAGCTCATACACTTGGTATAAACCAGCCCTCTTCTATTATTGTCTACAGCCCTACTAACCCTACTGGATCAAGCAATGTCTAGTACCAATAGTTTTAGAATCTTTTTGGTCCGTATGGATCAAGCAACGTTCAGTATCAGTAGCCCTATGGGGCTCAAGTCCAATACCAAAATCCTTACTTTCCATATGGTTCTCAAGGATTGTTTAATCAACCTTACACCCTCTAATTTAGGCAGTACATCCAGCCTGGCTACAGGCAGATTCAATTCGGTAATTTCCCAGGAACTGTTCAAATACCCTTGCAATAGCAAGGGCAACCTTTACAACAACTCGGACAGCCTTTGTTACTACAAGGGAAACCCTTGTTGTAGCACCAAGGGTATATTATCTCACAGCAAGGCCACCTACAACAACCACAAGGTCAATCCTTACAAAAGTTGTAGCAGGTCGCGCAGTAGCAAATGCAATATGCTATGCATAACTCTCAACCCATACCTTGCAGGGCCAACCTCTGCAAACCCAGGCAAAAATTTTGCAACTGCAAGGTCAATCCTTGCAACAGGAAAACCAACCCGGGCAACAGCAAACCTTGTATACGTATCAACAAGGACAACCTTTGCAGGGACAGGGTCAAGGTCAAATCCTGCAGCAGCAGGTACAGAATCCTCTTGTCCAGGGCCAACAGGTCCAGAATCCTGTCGGTCAAGGGCACTAGGTACAAAACCCCTACGTCCAAGAGCAACAAGCGTATTAACCTTATGCCCAAGGACTGCAGGTCCAGAACCCTCTTGTTTAGGGACAACAAGCTCAAAAGCCTTATGTTCCAATACAGCAAGTCCCATATCAGTATGTCCAGGGTCAACATGCTCAGTAGCCTTTCAACCCATATGTTGCCTATCAGCAGCCTATGCCTGGACAGTTTCAAGTTGTTCAAGGCCTGAACCCTCCCTTTGGCCAAGGTAACCCACAATGGGGGTAGCCTCAAATCCCATATGGCCAAAATCCCCCATTGTGGGGCCAAAATCCTTACCAGCAAGGATGGGCTCCTCCTTATGGGCCCGCTTATCGACCGCCCATGTCTTTTAACACTCAGTTACCTTTCTTGGCTACACTTGAGTTTCCAGATGTATCGCATCTATAAATGACCGATCCTCTATTTGTCGTACTAGCCTCCGATGCCGTCTAAGATACCATCAAATTGCCCAAAGTTCAATGGAAAAGTTAAAGAAGAGCGTTAAGCCCACGTGATGACATATCACCTCTGGTGCTCGTCGAACTCATACGTGGATGATTCAATGTGTCTTCGTCCTTTCCAACGAACCCTCACGGTTGCTACAACGAAATGGTACATCGAGCTACCTCGAAGTACTTTTCATGACTTCAATTCGTTAGCCATGGCCTTCCTCACGCATTTTCAGTTGCTGGTTCGTTATGAAACGGACACTTATTTTCTCACACCGCTTAAGCAAGACACTGTGACGCACATCTCTGATCATATCCATGAATGGAGGCATAGACGTCACCTGATCAAGTTCAAGACAGTTGATCAGTTGCTCACCGAATGATTTACCAAATCGTTCGTAGCCCCAATTGCTCGCGATATAGCTATGGGTGGATGTGTCACTGAAGAGCAAGCCATCACTCATGCCCATTACTTGGACCTGGTCTACTCTCAGTCGAGAACCTTATACGAATTGTTACCCAATGCTCCGCAGCCATCATTTGATCCCACAGCATCAATGTCACCTGTTGTCCCCCCCGTTGATGGATTTATTGGTTCAATATCCTAGGCCCCTGCTAAAACTTCTTCCGAACAGAAGTTGGTCTCGAATGCTACTCCTAATAGTTCATCTCAAAATCCCCTAGGCCCTGGTAGAACCTTAGAGATCCATGTTTTCCAATCTACTGCAGTGGACAAATCCTCGAAAACCATAAAAAAGGCAAAGGCAAAGCTAAAGCCGACACCCCGAAACAGGGTCCTCCCAAATCATTTGCTGGCGAATCCTCGCAACGGAAACTGAAGTATCCCTACCTCATTTGTGTGGAGGACCACTATACTAAGGATTGTCCACGACGATCTGAAGTTAGTCGCCTGCTCAAAGAGACACATGCCATCCACAAAGAGCCATTTCTGTCTCAGCAGACTCAGATGGTAGACCAACCCCAATTTGCTTCCTCTGGATCTCAAGTGTTCATGATGAGCACGCCCATTAATGTGGCTACCCGACGAAGGATTATCAAACTCCAGCTCCCACAGCAGGGAAAGAAAAAGAGGTTGCACCTTCTTCTTTTACCCAAAGTTCTAGCCCTCTACAAATCGAGCGCCCTAACCCTGATTTTGCTACGTGGCCACCCTCTCGAGGTGTGATGCGAAAACCCTCATATAATCCCAACGCCCAACCCGCTCAACACTGCAATATTGTTGAAGATTTGGCTCAGGTGTCATTAGCTATGTGAGCTCTCGAGGTACTCCAAAGCTGCCCATCGCAGTGGAAATATTTGTTGTCAGTTATCAGGGGCATCGATCCCACCGATTCAAATTTGATCTATTTCACTCTAGAGAACCATGTTCCGAGGCTACCTCAATAGATTTCCTTTCTTTTTCAGGTAATCATTAATGAGAAAACCATCCACCGCACTGTCATTGATGAAGGTGCTTCCACCTGCATCATGTCAACTGTGTGTTGGAAGGCTATTGGTTCCCCTGCACTGAACTAGTCTCTGAACACATTGGAAGCTTTCGATGGGCACGATTCGCGACCCTTTGTTGTCTTGCCCAACCTTTCCATCACCCTGGAAGGCAAGACAGTGCAAGTCGAAGTAGAGATTGTTGACGCCAATCTCAATTATAATCTTCTACTCGATGTTGAAATTTGGTACCAGAGGACAGGTGGTTCCCTAAAGCTTTGATCTTTGGCCTAGGGAAAAGTGTCCAACATAATTTCATTTTTCTCCTAAAGTGACTTTATAATTTTTATAAAGTCAAATCTAATTTAAAAGTGACTTTAAGTGATAAAGTTACTATAGTCTAATTTTAAAGTGACTTTAATAAAGTCAATGTAAAATTAGAAAGGAAAAGTGACTTTGGAAATAAATGACTAAGTTGGTCTTTATTAAAGTGGGGTGAATTAAAAATAGAAAGTGAGATTTAAATGAGCATTTAATCTCAGCCCTAGATCTGAATCTATTTCAGCCATTTGATTTAGGGATCACCCAAAAGTCACTTAGGGTTAGATTAAAGGAGGAAAAGGTCATTTTTTTCTTTCATGAGCAGATTAAGAGAAGGAGAGCAAGACAGCAAGGGAGATTTCTAGACAGGGAGGAGAAGGAGACAGCAGCTTGGCACACATTCTAAGGCAGCATTTTAGCAAATCCGTACAGCTGAGTTAGCACACAGTAAAAGGCAGTATTTGGGCACGATTTTCTAGAAATCTGTATAGCAAGTGCATAGATTTTGAGGAGGCCGTATAGCAGATTTTGAGGAGGTCGTACATCAGTTTTCAAGGAGGTCGTATAGCAGTTTTTGTGGAGGTCATACAGCAAATTTGAAGGAGGTCGTATAGTAGTTTTCAAGGAGGTCATACAACAGTTTTTGTGGCAGTTGTACAGTAGATTTAGAGGAGGCGTACAACAGTATTGTTGTTCTGTTTTGTTGTGTACAAGTTTTCCAGTCGGCTGTGAGGCACGAAAAACGAGATAAGTTGTAAAAGTTTGCTTGCTGATTTTTTGCTGAATATTCTCACTATAAAAAACATTTTCCAGAAATAAGAAAGAGCTCTCGAACTGGTTTTCCCCAAGAGTTGTAGGGGTTTTTCCAAGGCCATCTTGACCAAAAATCACTGCGTTTAAATGTGTTGAATGGCTATTTGTACCTGCTGATTTTTTATTTCTGCATTTTCCAGCATTCTGTAAAATTTCCAGAATTTGTGTTTTTAGCAAAATTTATTTTTTCAGTTGTTGAATGTATGGATATGGGAAAGGGCATTTAACTATTATGGGAGAAACAAAATGAAACTGAAAACCAGGGTGGGAAATGAGAAATTTTTACATGGTATCAGAGCTTGAGTGCTGAAGTGCAGTTTGGGACAACGAGGAGGAAATTACAGCCTGCTGATTTTTCACTCAAAAAATTCCAACAAGCTGATTTTTCACAAACAGCAGTTTTATCTTTACTACAGCAGTGCTAATTTTCAGTTTTAGGACAGTAGGATGTCATTAGGATTGAGGGTGGAGGATAGGTTGGATGGGCATGAAAATTACAGCGTTTGGAAGGAGAGAATGCAGAGTATCTTTGAGGAGGCAGAAGTCTGGGACATCATGGTGCATACCACACAAAACCTTGTTGTTGTACCTACTAATGCTACTCAGAGGGCTAATTATAATAAAAAGAACAACAAGGATAAGAGACTGATTCTAGACAGAGTCAAAAACCATTGCATTCATCATGTGAGAGGAAAGAGAAATGCCCATGAGATGTGGACAGCTTTGTCCAATCTCTACCAGAATACCAATGAGAACCGGAAAATGGTCCTGAAGGAGAAGCTGAAGACCATTAAGATGGGTAATGATAGTGCAGTTGGATATCTCACAAAGATTACTAATGTGAGAATGAGTTCGCAGCGATTGGAGAGGCCATTCCACCCACTGAGTTGGTGCGGATTGCGGTAAATGGCCTCCCCCGTTCATGGATGAACTTTGCTGATTGGGTTTGTGCTCGTGAGACCCTTCCCACATGGGAGAGGTTTTGGGATGATTGCATTCAGACAGAGATCAGGAAAGGTCAGCTTGGGGCAGCCAAGCCAGTTGAGCAGGATGAGGATGTAGCACTGGTGACAGGAGGCAAGAAAGACAAAAGGAAGAAGCAGGCTTCCACAAGCAGTGGTGGGGGCAAAGGCAAAGGTAAAGGTAAACAGGTAAACACACAGAAGGACTATTCCAAGGTGAAGTGTTGGAATTGTCAAAAGATGGGACACTATGCAGTTGTTGTCCGGAGAAGAAGAAGAAGAAGGGGAAGGACCAGAGTTTGGTAGCATCAGCAGAGTTTGAGGACTTTGCAGGTCGTTTTGACCGGGAGTTTGCATTCACTATGTGTGAGTCCTCTAGTGCAGGATCACCTGCCATACAGGTTCAGAGGTAGCAGGCTTTTCCCTCGATTAGCGGAGCATCTACAGGTATCTGGTATGTAGACAGTGGGGCTTCACGTCATATGACAGGAGTCCGTGAGTACTTCTCAGAGCTTTCAGAGAGTGACACTGATGTAAAGGTAGTACTCGGTGATGACAGAGTTGTTAGAGCAGTCGGGGTGGGGACACTGACATTTCAGAGGGAGTCCAAACCTCCCTTGAAAGTGACAGAGGTTCTTTATGTGCCAGGGATGAGAAAGAACCTCATATCTGTCTCAGCTTTGGAGGACAGAGGATATGAGGTACTGTTCAGGGGAGGACAGGTGTTGATGTATCCCAGGGGCGCTCCAGCTGAGTCAGCTAGAGTGATAAGTGTACGCCATGCAAAGGTGTACAGGTTTGCATTCCAGCCCCTTTTGGCATTGAGTAGTAGTACCGACAGCAGAGCTAGCAGTTCTGAGCAGTGTGAGATTTGGCACCGCAGGATGGGACATATGTATCATGGAGCCTTGAGGACCTTGCGGGAGATCACTACAGGTATGCCAGATTTCAGTACTGATCACTTTGATACTTGTAGAGGATGTGCTATGGGCAAGTTTGCCAAATCCCCTTTTCCCAGCAGTGACAGCAGAGCGACTGGGATACTTGATTTGATACATTCTGATGTGAGCGGTCGGATGTCTCATGTTTCCTTGAGTGGATATGAGTATTATGTTTTATTCATTGATGATCACTCCAGGAGGACCTGGATTTATTTCTTGAAGACCAAGAGTGAGGTCTTCAAGCGGTTTCAGGAGTTCAGAGCTCTTGTGGAGACACAGACAGGTCGGAAAATCAAGTCCCTGAGGTCGGACAATGGAAGAGAGTACACCCTTGGAGAGTTTGTTGACTATTGTGCGGAGGCAGGGATTAGGAGGGAGTTCACTGTTCCTTACAACCCCCAGCAGAACGGGGTTGCAGAGAGGAAGAACAGATCCATCATAGGGGCTGCCAAAGCCATGTTACATGATCAGGGGTTGCAATTGTTTTTGTGGGCAGAGGCCTACAACACAGCTGTTTACTTGCAGAACAGGAGTCCGCATCGTGCCTTGGGGCACATGACTCCGGAGGAGGCTTTCTCTGGGAAGAAGCCTGATATTGGTCATCTTCATATCTTTGGATGCATTACATACTCCTATATACCCAAGGAGAAGAGGACCAAACTAGAGCCCATCGCAGAGAAGGGTATCTTTGTGTGCTACAGTGAGACCTCAAAGGCCTTTCGGATTTACATTCCTGCACAGAGGAGAGTTGTTGTCCGACGGGATGTGAAGTCCGAGGAGGACAGGGCCTTTAGGAGATCACGGGAGTTGGAATATCTGGATCAGCCAAACCCTCAGCAACAGTGGAGTCAGTTACAGGGATCCAGTGAGCAGGGATCAGGAGGATCAGGAGGATCAGGAGGTACATCTATGAGGATGTCAGGTCCATCAGTGAGCAGTGGCTCACTGAGCCAGAGGGGTGGTGCTCCGAGCAGGTCACAAAGTAGTTCACTAGGGAGTCAACTGATGGACAGTTCACACGGTACCTCAACTTCTACAGGTTTAGGTGCAGGCAGGAGGACAGCAGACAGACAGTCAAGAGTTCAGGCTACTGATGGTGATGAGGAGGAGAAGTTTCATTCTCCTATGGGAGAAGCATGCTTAGGGAAGAGGAAGCCCAAGTGGCTTCAGGACACCTTGAGAGATTCCACATTTGTTGCTGAGCCGAAGAGGCCGGTCAGAGAGAGTAGACCACCTGAGAGATTTTGTAGCTATATGGCGATGGTTACCAGCATCCTTGACTCTGAGCCTTCTAGCTATGAGGAGGCAGCTAGCCAGCAGGTCTGGAGAGAGGCCATGCAGAAGGAGTATTCTTCTATCATGAAGAATGATGTTTGGGAGGTGGTGCCGAGGCCTGAGGGCAAGTCCGTGGTTACTTCCAGATGGCTTTACAAGGTAAAGCATGCTGCAGATGGCAGCATTGAGAAATTCAAAGCGAGGTTTTTGGCTAGAGGGTTCTCCCAGGTAGAGGGAGTTGATTATGAGGAGACCTTCGCTCCCGTGGCTCGATATACTTCGATTCGCTCCATTATATCGATAGCAACAAAGATGGGTTGGAAGATCCACCAGATGGATGTAAAGACTGCATTTCTCAATGGCTTCATACAGGAGGAGGTGTACATTGAGCAGCCACAGGCCTTTGAGGTGCATGGGAAGGAGTCCCATGTGTGCAGACTGAAGAAGGCCCTTTATGGCCTGAAGCAAGCTCCCAGAGCTTGGTACTCCAGGATAGATACTTATTTGCAGGGGATGGGTTTCAAAAAGAGTGAGGCAGATCCGAACCTTTACTTTATTGTGATAGGTGAGGAGCCTCTCATTCTGGTGATGTATGTGGATGACTTGGTCATTACAGGTGCAGAGAGACTCATAGAGCACTGCAAGGGAGATCTTGCGGCGGAGTTTGAGATGAAGGACATTGGCTTGATGCATTACTTTTTGGGTTTGGTGTGTGGCAGGAGGAGGGGCATTTCTTCCTGGGGTAGGGGAAGTATATTGTGGACATCCTTAGCAGATTCCACATGGAGGATTGTAGACCCATGTCGACACCGATGATCACCAACTGAAAGAAGCTTCATGCTTCAGATTCCGAGTTGGTGGATCCCACATTGTACAGACAACTGATTGGTTCCTTGATGTATTTGGTCAACACTAGACCAGATATCTGTTTTGTAGTGAACACGATGAGTCAGTTAATGTGTGAGCCTAGGAAGGTTCACTGGGTGGCTGCAAAACACATTTTGCGGTACTTGCAGGGGACAGTGGATTATGGTCTGGACTACAGACAGGGAGATGGAGTGAGATTGGTAGGATACACTGATTCTGATTGGGCAGGTTGTGCTTCTGATAGGAAGAGCACTTCAGGGTGTTGTTTTGGGTTGGGTTCAGCAGTAGTGCCATGGTTCAGCCGGAAGCAGCAGTCAGTAGCACTGAGTTTCAGCAGAAGCAGAGTATATGGCAGCCAGTCTAGCTAGTTGTGAGGCCATCTGGCTTCGCAAGATGTTGTTTGGCTTATTTGGTCAGCCGTTGAGATCTTCAGTGATTTACTGTGATAATCAGAGTTGCATTAAACTCACGGAGAATCCAGTATTTCATGACAGGTCAAAGCATATCGGGATCAGATATCATTTCATCAGAGACTATATTCAGAAGGGAGCTGTGAAGCTTGAGTATATTTCTACTGATGAGCAGGTAGCAGACATTCTTACCAAAGCCTTACCACGGGGCAAGCATGTTTACTTCAGAGACAAGATGTGTGTGGTGAGGAACACCTTCCTCGTAAGAGGGAGTGTTGAAATTTGGTACTGGAGGACAGGTGGTTCCCTTAGGCTTTGATCTTTGGCCTAGGGAAAAGTGTCAAAAAGATTTTAATTTTTCTCCTAAAGTGACTTTATAATTTTTATAAAGTTAAAATCTAATTTAAAAGTGACTTTAAGTGATAAAGTTACTAAGTCTAATTTTTAAGTGACTTTTATAAAGTAAGTGAAAAATTAGAAAGGAAAAGTGACTTTGGAAATAAATGACTAAGTGGGTCTTTATTAAAGTGGGTGAATTAAAAAATAGAAAGTGAGATTTAAATATGCATTTAATCTCAGCCATTGATCTAAATCTATTTCAGCCATTGGATTTAGAGATCACCCAAAAGTCACTTGGATCACCCAAAAGTCACTCGGAGTTATATTAAGGGAGGAAAATGAGGAAAAGATCACATTCGATTCAATTCTTTCATGAGCAGATTGAGAGAAGGAGAGCAAGAGAGCAAGGGAGATTTCTGGAGCTGCGGAGTATTAGCAGCGGAGTTTCAGCAGTGGAGTAACAACAACGAAGTTTCAGCAGGGCAGTTTTTCAGCAAGGCTGAGTTTCAGCAAGGCTGAGATAAGTTGTAAAAGTTTGCTTGCTGATTTTTGCTGAATATTTTCTTGCTATAAAAAGTTTTTTTTAAGAAATAAAGAAGAGCTCTCAAACTGGTTTTCCCCAAGAGTTGTATGGGGTTTTTCCAGGGTCACGTTGACAAAAAATATCAGTGTTTTAATGTGTTTTAATGGCTGTTTATTACTGCTGATTTTTATTTCTGCAATTTCCAGCATTCTGTAAAATTCCAGAATTTGTGTTTTCAGCAAATTTATTTTTTTCAGCTTGTTGAATGTATGGTTATGGGAAAGGGCA